>QFET01006341.1:0-17803 GCA_003316355.1 Tuber calosporum | reverse complement strand
ACTGTGTTGTATTTTCGTACTCATGCTATAAGATTGTGCCAATACACATAATTTAAACAACTGTGAGTTAAGGAAGGGACAAAATGGTATGACAATAGAGCGTGAGGTATAAGGTTAAGTAGGTTACCAAATGCAAAATCTAAACACCTGATGCTACTTATGCAAATGTGGTTGCTGGTTGTCAGAACAAGAGGGACTCTGAAGAGTGCCTGCCAGTTCAATATCACTTTGTGGCTTAACCTAAGTACAAAAAGAAGAAGGAAAAGAAAGCTGTTAGTTCAGCAAAGATCGGCAAAGAAGAAATTTCTGAACCGGTCAGTACATCCACATCCCTCCTCTCTACGCAAAAGACTCCTCACCCATACAACTTGGTAATCGATACAGGCGCAAGCTCACACATGACAAGAACCTAGACCTTCTTATTAACTTCGAACCAAGTACAGGGACTATTAAGTTAGGTGAAGATTCGGTAATAGAATCATGTGACCGAGAAACTGTCAAGCTCATGGCCAAAACTTCAAACAGTCATGTAGCCCCTGTATTCCTAAAACATGTTCTCTGGGTTCCGAAGTTAGGTCAAAGTAACTTGTTGTCATGGCGCGCTATTGTTTCTTTGGGGAATCGTTTTTCTTTGCGTAGTAAAGGGGCGGATATGTTTGTATACAGGGAGAATAAAAGAGAAGTAATATGGGGAAAGCTTGACGGTCAAGATTATGTTGTGCAAGAAGAGAAAGTAGTAGCGAACAAGATGACTTACCAACAGTTGCATGAAGCCTTCGGACATCCTTCACCATCCTACCTCAAAAGTACCAACTACTCAGACAATCCAACTATCCCAGAAGTTACGAAAAATTGGCAGTGTGAAAACTGCATTATGTCCAAATCAACAAAACGCAAACCCGAATCTACAGCCAAAAGATGTGAAAATCCCTATGATTTAATCCACTCTGATCTTAGTGGAAAATTCTCTACCCCTGCCTTCGGAAACTCCTGGTACACTGTCACCTTTATTGACGATTGTACACGGTACACCTGGATTTACCCTCTTAAAGCCAAATCTGATACCGTTAAAGTATTCAACCAATTCATCAAAGAAAGATACACCCAGGACAACGCTACTATTAAATGATTCAGGACTGATAATGCAGGAGAATATGTCAACAAAGATATGACAACCATGTTTGAAAAACTGGGTATCATACATGACATAATACCTCCCTACTCTCCTGAATGTAATGGCGTTGCCGAACGGTACAATAGGACCATTATCACATCTACACCCTCTATGTTATCAGGTCTTACACCGCGTTTATGGGCCGAAGCAGTTACAACAGCTGTATACCTCTGGAACATCCTCCCTAACCGATCCTTAGGAAAACTAACGCCCTATGAAAATCTCTACCACAAGAAGACGTTAGTAAACCACCTACGCCCCTACGGGACCAAATGCTTGGTCCATATACCTGAGGAGATCAGAAAAGCAGGAACAAAGTTACAGCCCCGGGCCATAGAAGGATACCCTGTTGGATTTACTTCCTCCAGCAAAATATACCGTATATACATATTATCATTGCACAAAATCTCAGAAACCCGTCAGCTCCACTGGACAACCAAACCTATACTACCTCTTGATCCCAAGGAACCTGCACCCTCATCTGAGACCTTTGCAACAGTCTACCCACCTTTCAACCAAAGAGTACAGGCTCCCGATAAAACTCTACCACAGGAAGCAAATGACAAACCAACCATTGAAGTACATCCACCTCTACCGCCTGAACATCCTGAAGATTATGACCGTCCCCAAACTCGGGAAGAAACACCGGAACCTCCTGTACAAGAAGTACAACTGGAAAATCCTCCAGAGATACGGACCAGATCTGGCAGAACCGTTCGCCCACCACAATACTTTGGCAGAAATGTCACTGTACCATCTGACGAGGATCCCAAGACCTACACCCAAGCAGTGAACAGCTTGCTTAAGGAACAATGGACCCACGCAAAGGACGAGGAAATAAAGGCACTTGAGAAGAGTGGTACTTTCGATAAAGTAAATAAACCTACAGGACGCAAGATTATTGACAGTAAATGGGTCTTTAAGACCAAGCGAAATGCTGATGGTACATTAGAAAGGTACCGTGCAAGGGCTGTTGCCAAAGGATTCTCACAAGTACCGGGTTTTGACTTTGAAGATACTTTCGCTCCGGTCATCCGATATGAATCACTCCGCTTCCTCCTTACAATATGTGCTAAAAACAAATGGCGACCATGGCAATTCGATGTCAAATCTGCATTCCTTTATGGTAAATTGAAAGAAGGAGTCTACATGCGACCGTTACCTGGGTTCGGTAATGGAGATAAAGTATGGCGACTTAACCGATGTCTCTATGGACTTAAGCAATCCGCGAATGAATGATACGCTCTCCTCGCTAGATACTTAACCTCCAAAGATTTTGCGACATCCGCCCTTGACCCATGCATGTTTGTTCACAGTAAACACAACATATACCTATCGGTTTACGTTGAGGACATCGCTATATACTTGGCAAACACTCCAGTAGCTACTTCTTTCATAGAAGACCTGAAAACGGCATTTGAGATCACGGACTTAGGGGAAGCTACATTCCTACTTGGCCTACACAACACCTATACAACAGACGGGATACATCTTACCCAGCAACAATACATCAGGTCAGTCCTCGAGCGATATCGTATGGAAAACTCACGGCCAGTCTCTACCCCCTTACCCAAAGGCATTCAACTACAGAAAGGGACAGTGGATGAACAGATACCGGACATGTCAATATACCAATCGATAATAGGATCACTTATGTTCCTGACTACTGGTACCAGACCTGATCTAGTGTATACAATATCTTTTATCTCACAATTTTCTTCCTGCCCGACCGAAATCCACCTAAAGGCCGCTAAACACATCCTTCGCTACATTCACGGTACAAAAAACATAGGACTCTTGTACCCTTGTACAACTACAAACGCTATGAACACCTATGTGGATGCAGACTTTGCAGCTTGTCTCGATACCCGCCGCTCCTTCTCAGGGTATGTTATTCTCTTTAACAACACCTGTATATACTGGCTGTCCTAGAAGCAAGCCTCAGTTGCAACATCTACTACGGAAGCAGAATATGTAGCTATGTCCCTAGCAGCAAGGCAAATCCAATGGTACATCAAAGGTCTCAGTGACATCCGGCTTACAACACCGATCGCTTTACATGCCGACAATACCGGCGCAAACTTTCTGGCAACCAACAATCAGCTTAACGAATGAACAAAACATATCGATATCCATTTTCACAAAATACCAGAAAAGATCAATAACGGTTCTTTCACACTCCTGAAGGTTGCGTCATCAGAAAACCTTGCTGACATTTGTACCAAGGTACTTGTGAAACTGGCACATGAACGGATGATGAGATTGTTGGGCTGTAGATAATGAGGGGAAGTGTTGAAATTCTTCAATTCGTTTCATATGTATATTTCCTATGGTAATATTGTTTATGTCTCTGCTTGGTTATTTCTAGTTTACTCAGGGAAACTACGGACATTACAACAGCTAGGGTATATCATATTCTCGGTTATATTTCATGATAATATTTGAGAATTATTGCGTATATTTCTTATGTTATATGCGGGATTTCTCAGTTATCTTTCCATGTATAGTGACCTTTTACCGGTCATGTATCATGTGCTATCTCTCCGTTTATTTCGTGCACACCACTTCAGATTATGCATATTTTATTGGGATTTCCTTGGTAGTTTTTCAGGGTCAAACATGTTCGCACTTATGTTTCTTACAATGTTTTCCCTATTTTGTTACTGAGTACAAGCAGGATACGCACCTGTATAAATAGCTTGTTGCCGCCTACTTTGTTTTAGTTAATTAAGGACAAGAACTACTACCAATCTACCTTCATACTACAATACTCCTCACACAAGCATGCACATAGTATACTCTTAATACTGTGTTGTATTTTCGTACTCATGCTATAAGATTGTGCCAATACACATAATTTAAACAACTATGAGTTGAGGAAGGGACAAAATGGTATGACAAGAGAGCGTGAGGTATAAGGTTAAGTAGGTTACCAAATGCAAAATCTAAACACCTGATGCTACTTATGCCAATGTGGTCGCTGGTTGTCAGAACAAGAGGGACTCTGAAGAGTGCCTGCCAGTCCAATATCACTTTGTGGCTTAACCTGAGTTTGGAGCTCTATATTACTTTAAGCCACAATTTGTTTCTGGCTCAATATCATTTCACAGTCTAACATCACTTTGTGTATAACCTACTCCCAAGTATCGCGACAATCCCGAAGGGGCTCAGAAGATACGATAGGATAGGGGGAGAAGCATCGATGCATAAGTCTTCAAATGAGGAGGTAAACGGTATGGAACTAATAGAGTGACTATTCAACTTGTAGTATTAAAGATAATAGTCCTGTAAGGCTTGAGAGTATGAATCCTTGAGGGGTTACAGGCTCTTTAAAAACAAATGATTGTACCTCAGTAATCTAAACAAAAGTGCAAACATCCTGTCCAACAAACATGCTGATAGAGGCAGCATAACAAGGTAACCATATTGCGAAAACAGAGGGGTAAAAGAGAAAAGATGAAGCTAACAAAACAAGTAATTGAATCCAAATAAGGAGGAACAAGCGATCACTAATACTATACAAATACAGAAGGTATATCTGGAGGATAGCGATACCCAAATGGGTAGAAGCAATGAGGGGGTAATGATAAGCGAAACAAACAACTAATAACCAGTTAGGCAGTCATAACCAAGTAGAGAGGGACAACCAAATAGTAGCGCTTATCAGGTATAAACCCAAATGAGTAGTAACCAACATCAAGTCAGTAGTAATAGTAGAAACATAGTAGGATTCCATTATATTTTGGCTCTCTACTACATTATGGCTTATCTCCTATTTGAGCTATACAAATCCTTTACTCTTATTATAACTTCATGGCTTAAAATTATTCTATAGTGAAATATAAATTGAATCTACTATATAGCTTGATAGCTCAATGTAACTTAATTCTTCAATGTGCATTATCCTTTTATTACAATACTGTATCATATCTATCAATAGAGCCACTAGTTACTGCATTCGTTTTGCCTCATCAGTGGGTAGAACTATAGAGCAATATAGAAATTAGAGTACAGGCTACCCTAAACTTCCTACAGGTCTCCTGCAATCATAATCCAACCCCAGCTTCTACTGCAAGTACTTAGCAAATCTCCAGTTCACATCTCTGTTCTTGTGTGCGAGGGCAACCCTCATATCTTCATAGAAGAGGTCACAACCAAAAACTTTCTAATAATGAAGAACTTGCTAGATCTCAACATCTAGATCGGCTAGATAGTATTAGTACTAGTGCCAAGCTCTAAATAATTACTAGTTGTGCTACTGCCATCTTGCAATTTAGTCATTTAGATTCCCAGCCTGCTATTGTAGTTTTGTGAACATTAGGCACCTTGATTCCTCTAACCTCATCCACAATACTTTATACCAAAACTACAAACTCTGGATACCAACTGAAAGAATGAATTTGAATCAAAAATGATTATCCTATAGTTTGAGAAGTTTCAAAATGTCTGTAACTAGCATAAGATTGAAATTTACAATACATAAAAATCTAAAGAGACGAGATTTCCAATTGGAATTTGTCATAATCATTCGGTATCACACAGGTTAGTATACAGGCAGTATACTTAGCAAGTTACACAAATTGTAAACTTATTACGTATTCGAAACTATTAGCAATTTTGGAGCAGTATTACCACCAATCTTAAACATACCTGGAATCATCAACCAAGAGCCCTGGTATACTGCTAATAGCATTCCAGACGATTATCTGATTGTTACATCAGAAACTGGCTATTTGAATTATCAATAAATAATTTATTCAATTTTGCAATGGGACTGTTTTTCTTTCTACTAACTAGTTGTAAAATAATGATTATGACTCCTTATTGGCTTTGGCCCCTATTGTACTACGCAGTATGTCGACGACTGTAACTTGTGCAGGATTATCGTATTCTGTCCTCCACCAAATACTAGTCACCTGCGCTAGCTACTGGATGTAGTCATATTCCACTCATATAAGCACTACCTTTCCGAACTAGCAGAAGCTGCAACTTGTATGATTTGAAAGAACTTTGACAAAATTGAGTTTCTCAATGAAATCACTTTCATCTATCAATAAACCGTCAAACTGTCAACTATTGAATCAGCATTCCAGGTGACTAGACTTATTCCTTTTAACCATGAGATCATTATATGCAAATCATATGAAGTAGTGGTTACTGGCTACCTGTCAGTCATACAACCAAGTACTATATGACATAGTATTCCACTGACTATAATAGCACTTAAAGCACAAGGAGAAAACATAATGGAAAAAGTGAGGACAATATTACTATCATCTTAGCAAAAGCTGAAACTATTGTTACAATATGAATTAGTGCAAGCAGAGTCTAGTAGACTAGCAATAGAGCACATAGAACATATACATACAGCTGAATATTTACAAAATGTCAGGTGTAGGACTTAAAATTAATTGCAGACAGGTTCACAAAGGTGGTGACATGTATGCCTTACAGGCTAACTAAATGGTAAAGAGAAAAGAGGAGGCAGAGGTGGAAAATGCAGAAAACAACTGCAGAGAGCACAGAAGGTAAAGAAAAAATCAGAGTAGGTAAGGATAAAGCCATTGCTGGAAGAGATAAAGTCTATTGTTAGCAAGAAACATGCAATTCATGCTTATAAAAAGAAAATATCCAAGTTAATGAGGTTTGGTATTAAGCAGAGAGCAAGGTTACGAAGGAGAAATGTATAGGTAAATGTTATAATAACATGTGCTTTGATCATATTATACTTATATAAAAAACATCAAAGTATCAATAATGTAGAAATTTCAAAGATACAATCTATTCAAATTGAGGTATAAATTGATATTGTGTCCTGTAATCTTGATTAGCGAGGTTTTGTATAACTTAAACATGTGATAAGTTCGAATGTAATGTTGAGCTACAAATAAATGGTGGCTTAAAATGATGTTGAGCCACAAAATGTTATTGAGCTACAAAGTTATGTTGGACTGTAACAGTACCTGCAGGCACTCTTTACATTGCTCCTAATTGTGGCAACCAGCCACAACCTTGGCACAAGTACCAGATTAGTTCCATCATTATTACCCAGAGTCAAAATAGTAGCAACTATCACAATATGGATCCACCATACTCATTTTGTCAAAGGAATTTGATGTCTAGCAAAAACAGAGTGCTCTGGAAAAATGGTAGCATGCCAACCGAGGCTTAAGGTGTTTTCTCTGAGAAATTAACTTATCTGTATAATTTTGATCAATTTTATCTACCAACTTTATCCAACGGTAATTAACGGGACACCGATATTTGTATTATCCTACCTTCTGTGACAACTGTTATTTACCAAATATAGAGCCTGCTCAGCAACAAAATTATACATTTCAGCCCCATACAGTATGATACCCATATGGGTCACTACTCATGAATTCTTAGCAGCCCACGATAGTGGCACTTGGTCGTCATTATCTCACTTGTCGGGGTTGTGGCAACATAAGTTAGATATCGGTGTCTTTTTTTTTGTTAAATCCGTGGTATGATTTTAGGTACAAGACAAGCTTATCTCCTAGGGTACAACCGGTGTAAGGCGGAAAGGATCCCATGACACATAAAAACCTCAAATCAAAAACTAAAACAAAAGAAATAAATCAAAACCCAAACTAATAATTCAACAAGTGAAATAAATCAAAGTTATTCATGTCTCCAGTTAGAAAACTTCATTGCATCATAATCTTTTGGCAGTATGGTGCCAGCATTCTTTTGGCAGTATGGTGCCAGCTGTAGTTGTGTTTTTTAAAGTCCCAGGATGAGAGAAGACCTCTAGCCTATGAAGCTCCCAAAGTTCAGCTGAGGGGATCGTGAGACTATCGATGGTGTTTTGACCCGGATCCACCTTCCCAAATAGGAAGGTGAAGGAAAATAGGGGTAACGGAGCTTGGTTAGATATCGGTGTCATCCTCCCAATTTTTATACTGCGCCCATGTGCTCTAGAGCGAGTATTAGTTTACTCTCTCAGCATTCTGAAGGGGTCCAAGATCCGTATACTTGGCAAACACTAAACTGGAAGGTCCAGAAAATGCTGGTCGCACCAGCCTACCGTAAAAACTCTAATAATTGGAACATTTGCTATGTCGTTGGGCTTTCCTCTCTCAGGAAGGTCAAGAAAAAGAAAAGAAATTTTAGTCTTGGAAGGGGGAAGGGGGCTGTCTTTTTAAATTGTCCTTTGCCCCGTTTCTAGAGAAGGGAATTTTGGACTTCATGGCACATGGTCCGATTATTCTAGTTTTTACGGTATCGGTAGGACTCCGGAAGGGGTTCCAATCGGTCCATCCGAAGATGCGACATAAATATCACTCTGGTGGCTACAATATCGGTACAGCAGGATTAGGAGCCAACGCTATTCAAAAATACCATAGAATATAAGTACTTATGCAAGAGAGTGGAGGTTCCTGGACCTTGCCCATCGTAAAGGCCTCGTACTACCATGCAAGCGATCCGCCAAAACCCCCAGGTACAAGTACAAGTACCAGGTCCGGCAAGAAGTTGTGGAGCCGCTATTAGAGGGCAACTAGCCAAATATATCATTGAAGGTATTCAAAGTCAATAACTGCGACTTTGCGCTGAGAGCCTTAATTGGTAGTTGTGTTCGGCAATTGCTATCCAATGAATCCGGACTGATATTCTTGCTCTCCAGAATCAGCTTCATAATACCCTCTTGCTCCCATTCAGGAACAGTAGCATATGATAGGCGTGTTCAGCCATTAGTATCCGCTGGATCGGTGTTTAATATCCTAGGGCCCAAGGGGTGGCCTGTGTACACTCTACCCCCCCGCATGGGAGCATATGATAGGGGTGTTCGGCTATCGTTATGGGGGTTGACATCTTCGCCTCCAAATACTCGCAGTAGACTTACTACACCCTGCACCCCCCCTGCAGCATCTAATGGCGGTGTTCTGTCATTGCTACCAAATGAATTGGCACTCACATATCCTCGCTCTAGGAGCACCTTTAATATGACACTCGTTTCCATATGAGTAATAAGTGTTCACTTGCTCGAGCAGGGAAGCTTTTAGTAGTGGTTTTTCACGTGTGTGGTTTCGGACACAACGGAAAAATCGGCAATTAGTTTGTCGTCCCTTTTCCCACATCGTTCATCTCCTTTGGGGTTGCAGTTCCCGGCTTTGCAAGCAGGGTACTAACGGGACGGCTATTGAGTGTTATGGAAAGCAAGAGGGAGACAAAATATCGCGCTTATCGCTTGTAGTCCCAAACGGGGCGGAGAAAAGACCAACAGATGACTAACTGGGGGGGTGCCAGACTAAACCCTAACCCTGCATCTTGTTGCAACTACACCTCTTCTCGAGAACTGTACCGCACTGTGTCCTACAAATTTCTACCGGCTTATTTGGTTTAGTTGTACGGGCACTGCTCCGCTTGTTCACAGCGGGCTAGTTTCGTCATTCGCCCATTGGTAGCTGTACCATAAAAACTCATGGAATCCACCTTCTTCCGCAGCCCAGTAATATCCCGATTCAGGATCAAACGCTCCTTGGAAGGATCAACCCGCTGGATGTGTTATATCTCGTTAACTTGTATTCGCAATTCTGTAAACCAGTCACCCCAAGCCTATCGTGGCCAAACGCGCCGGTTTCCGCTAGTGATCTGGTACCGTAAGAACTCGAATACGAGTAGTTGAACCTCGAACTGAGACGCTGCGGGAGGTTGTGAGGACAAAACTGACCCTGGATAGTTATGGTGTAACGTAGTCGATATGGAAAGAGCAATTCACAGGTAACGCCAAGCCCAAGGGAGGTGAAGTGGTGATTGAATCGACCCTTGACAGTCAGGTGTAATTGTACTTGTATCGCAAAAGAAACATGAAAGCGCTCTTTATCATGCGCAGAAAACTCTACGCGTCACACTATCTACAAAGGGGTAATCCACAGCCCGCGACAAACACCTTGCAACTGCCAAGACTACCTTATCATAATGCCCTCGCTCACACCGGGATTCGAGTTCCCACTGCAGTGGATCTCAAAACACCCCACTGCACCACTGCTATACTGTAGTAGTTGTCACACCGAGAGCTTTGAGCCTCCCTACTGCTGCCAGACTTCGGGGATTAATTTATGAGGAGGAATAATTGAATTAGGCTATTTAGGTGTAGCATGGTGCGATGCAGATTATTCCCCTAACCCTGCATCTGGGCATCAATCCATCTTTCCAACCATTTCATCCATTCTTCGGAATAATATTATAATATTCACACCCCTAAGTACCATGAATGGTATCACCCGCCATCATTATCCAACTGAGGAAGAGGGAAAGCTGTTTATGTCTACATGTGAAGGAAAACAAAGGAAAACACAATTCTGGATCCTCCTACCCATCCTCCTGGCTTTAGGGCATTGCAACCACTCGCTGGTGCTATTGCGAGAGAGCTAGGGCCTGTCCCTACGGACCCTGTGTCGTTCAAAGTTTTTTTTCCTAGCCTTGAGTAGTAGAGAGTGTTGTGGGCTCTAAATCAGGGATGGTGGAAGTTGATTTTGTCGGGATTATGATGAGAGGGTTGACGAGAGCAGTTCCTGAGGTGGCGGCCATAGAAGTCGTTGGAATAATGGTGGAAGGGCTGACGAGAGTAGTGCCTGAGGTGGCGGCCTTAGAAGCCGTTGTTGGAATCGAATGGAAAGCCTGACTGGAATGGTGGAAAGTCTGACGGGAATGGCGCCGGGGTGGGGTTAGGGAACCCAGAAATCTCCGGAACTGCGGAAGGGTCTAGAGGAGGAGCCGCTGAGACGGGGGCTAAAGAATTCGTTACAACCGGTGTTGCGTTTGATATTGATATGGTGCCCGGGTTGTTCGGACAGGGCCGATTTGGGCCACCGCAAGTCTGTCCCGATTCACAGCACCCGGTAGAACACGGGGTCATTCCCGACTTGCACGGCTTCCGACATTTAACCGTCCCAGGCTTACATGTAAAGCCTTTAGGACAGCAAGCCACGCCATCCGCACACACACCAGACCCAGGTTCACAGAAATGAATTGGTTGCCGTTTTCCAAGTCCGAATTCTTCGGGGACAGGAACATCCCCTAAGTAGAATTTTTCGGGCTCGGCTTTGGGATCGGTCATTTCCCGTCCGTGGTGGTTGGGTCGGGGGTGGAGCCTCATGTCCGCTGCCAGTGATAGGGCAACCGTGAGGGCTGCGAGGAGGCATAATAGTTGCGCCAGGTTCTTCATCGTACTTCGTCTGATATGGAGGTAGTCTATCGGGGTCTATCGAGGTCTTGGGGTAGGACAATAGTGAGAGCAGAGACAAAGATGAGGCCCAGGAGAAGGGAGGGTCCGCGATATAAGTATCACGTCGCCTAGCAGGTGGATGTGAGAGAGGCCAACTGCCGCCGAGTAGAGTCACCACTGGGGGCATGGCGAAACTGGACGGGTTGCGAACAGGGATCAATTACTACTAGTCCCAGGCAAGTGCTTGTAGTGGCTCTGTAACGCCAAACCAGGTCCCAGGGACCCACTGGGTCAACTATTTACACTTTGACTGAAGCTAACAGTTCTCCCCTACTCGTACCAGTATTGGGCCTATCACAAAGTGTATCACCGCCACGCTATCCCAGATTACCACTATGAGCCATCATCGTGGTACTGCTCCTATGCCGTCCCCCACAGTGCTAGTGCTGAGGGTGTGAACATCAGTGAGGCGAAGAGAGGGTTTCATTGGCCAAATTTAGTGATTACGATATACAAGTAAGCATGGAAAGAGCCGAGTCTTGGTGGGTTTTCCGGAAATCTTGGTGTTTTTTTGGATGGGGAAAAAATCCAGGCGAAAGCACAAAGCATCCGACCCCATAAACTTTATAGAATTCTTCGAGAACAAGTTCGAATCACCTGCCCTTAGCCCCTGGTAGAACATCTGCACTCGTACGAGTAGTGCACTAGTACCGAATTCTGAGAACGTGGTAGCGAAAACGCCTTGAAGGTTTGCGGAACGGCGAGTACGCAGGTACTCGTAACTCCTCCACTCGAGTACTCGATTATCAACATAGCGGTATCGCCTTTTTCGCTCACACCGTTATGGTGGGAAGTTGCTTGCTTTTGTATATGACACAGGGACCAGCAAGAAGTTTTGAAACAGTTGTGTAGGGTTAACCAGCCAAATATATCCCTGGCTGCTCAGGTTAATGATTCCTATCAGTGTACGGTACGAGCACAATCCCTTGAAAATCAAAGGTAATTATTATATTAAAAATGTACCAACAGTAACTGGTGGCTCTTGGACCCCTACAAAATGTGCTCGAACCAATTGTGTCTTAAGAACGACCCCACAAAGCCCACCCCCCTCTATAATAAGACAAAACTCCTTGGGTGCCCAACGGGATAATTGAATCGTGAATTCGTGAACTCAAACTTGAAACGTCTGCCATAAGCATGTAAGGTGGGATGAGAAGTGACCTATTTTGCAGATGCGAGAGAAACGTGGCGGTCCGAGTACAGTACCGGGGAATTGAGGGGTGTTCAGTTACTGGTGTTTTACTTGTACAAGTATAATATGAGACCACACAGAAATAGAACGCCTGACCGGATTCTGGGAATAGGAGGGCCGCGGCCCAGCCTTAGACTTAGCCCTGCTGCAGTTTGCTTGCATGCACCACTTGTAGTACTTGTGTGATATTACGGTACTTGCACGTTGGAGCTGGCTATTGTAGTTCAAGTCTGTAATGGTTTTCCTTTATCGGTCTTTCTGGCGCGAAGCGAAACCATACAAGCAGATATATGCCTTCCTAAATGTACTACAGCTACTGAAACATTGCTTATGTGCCCTTGTGCTTCTGCAGGAGAATGGAGGTTTCCGAGTCGAGGCCTCTCGTGAAAGTCTCGTACCATGTACCATCCCACGGGCAGTCCATTGTTGAAGCCGGGTCGGCAAACAAGGATAATAATAAATTACCAGTAATCGCGTATATTGAAGGACCGTCCGCGCAAAACCCAGGCACGAGGCTGGTGACAAAAATGGTGAGCAGTGTAAGGGTTGTCCACTGAAAACAGTGATCTTCTTGACTTTCCAACTGCCGATGCAGTGTAGCAATCCAAACAAAATCCTCACCCTATTTGTGAAACAATTCAGTGGATTTTACTTTACAGTTGTTTGGAACTCTGTATCTAAACTAGTTGAGGAATTATCAAGAGAGCTATGGATAGCACATTGGTTTTTCACACAATCTATAAACATTTTATATGGGAGATGGCAAAGCTTGGCACTGTTTTCAAGTTCAAGGATGCCAAAGTACCCAACAATTCTTCAATAATCTGTGAGCACCTGTGGGGATGTTCGAGAGGGTTTCAGACCATTCTATTAAAATTTCAAATTTTTCAAATTTTTTTTCAGCCTTCAAATATATCAGATGAAAGTATGAAGTACTCGTAGCAGGGTTCCGGTTGTCACTCGTATATGCTATCCTGCTCACCATTTTTGTCACCAGCCCCTCGTACTGTTCAAGTATCAAGGGTTGGAAATAAAGCCTGGCGAACTCTTGGGAACAAATATCATAGTACTGGTACTTGCACGAGTACTCGAGTACAGCACTCATACGAGGTGCTGCAAGGAGTTGTGGAACCGATATTGGAGGTTAACAACGGAGGTTCTGCTCCGAGCTCCGTAGCCCCCACAAGCAGGGGTGTGCTGATAGCAGGGGGGGGATAAGGGCAGCACACCTCACTCTTTGGATCCGACATACCCGGTGCTGAACGGGTTGTTCCGTTGTTCTGTTTCGGCTACGAGTACTCGGGATGGTGTGTCCTTTACGCTGCACAAGTCGCCTCGTGATATCCCAAAGAGTGTGGCCCCGTGCTGGCAGATATGTTGTGTAACTCAGGAAGGAAGACGAAGTGCTGGAGTAGCGGCACGAGTGAAGAAAAAGTGAAACTGGACCCAATTGATATAGTCACGGACCACTATCTACTGCACTCTAATTGTTGCTAACTTAGGGTGATCGTAGCTTGTCTAACTATACGGTATTGCGTGGAGTAAATTTAAGATGTAATCCTGGCTTAAATACCGATACTCGCACAGAAATTTCTGCAAGCCACGACATGCACTATGCAGGAGATCACCAAGGGTGAAACCCCAACAGCACTTTCCTCACCGGTAGCACACTGTCCAATTATTTAGGCTTTATTTTTCGGTAGTCAAATGTACAGGTACGAGCACGGGTGCCCGGGAATGCAGTATTATACTTGTACAAGTACTTGTACAAGTAGTATGTTTTCGTACGACAGGGATAGTTAGCCAGCAAAATAATCCATGGCTTGTACAAGTACTGTACCTGTACGAGTACTCGGGGCATGGTTAAAGTATTGGGAGAAGCAGGGAGGCTTGATGTCTGTGCAAATCAGTTCAAGTGAGATTGAAAATACTAGTTTGAGTAATTTGTCCTGACATGGAAACCCCCTGCTTGTCCCAATGCTTCACCCCCACCCCGGGTACTTGGACATTGTACGAGTATAGTACTTGTACTGCACTTGTACTGCACTTGTACAATGTGCTATCACTGGTACCGAGAAAACTGTAATAATCGATTAATGTGCTATGTGCAGCACTGTACTCGTAAAGTGACGGTTGTGAACACGACCGGGCTTGCATTAGTGCGAAAATGTGGCTTGTGCTTGGCTAACCCAGGCAGAGGAATATACTGTGCTGTAAAGGAGTAAGAAAATACAACGAATTATATAAAGGAAAGAAAAAAAGACTGAAAAAAAAGTAAAAAAAAAGTACAAATACAAATGCTAAAACTTAAAGTTGATTCCACCATTATCTGCAATACAGGCTTCAATTTGTGAAGCCATAGATTGTATATGATGGGTTACACATTTCTGTAGATAGTTTCTCCACTTCTATATACATTGTTAATATACATAAAAAAAATAAACAAATTAGAAATAAAAAAGGATAAAGGTTAACTGTTCAAGTACTTGGCAAATATCATAAGCTGTCATTCAGTGACCTATTGCATCTATCAGCTTATCCATAACCTTAGTCTATATAGTCTCAATAGGATTTAGGAGTAGTGAGTTAGCTTGCTAGACAAACTTCCTTAATCCTAATCTGTCCCCTAGGATATAATCATAATACTGGATATGTACAGGAGCATTATCCTCTATTATTATAATAGCCCACTAGGGACAGTCCGGTATCGCTTGCTGGGTAATGGGATAAAGGTGAGGGTTCAACATTGTTTCATGACAAATATACTAATCTATTACACCCTTCAAGTTGGCTTTTTAAAACTTTAATTCTGGTTATGAAAATGGAACTAGAAGTGTTAGTAAAGTAGGATGAATATTTTCAGATACTTCAGACTCATATTCTTATTGGAAGACAATTGATACCTGCCTCAGCTGTACTGGTATATCATATAGTGAAGTATATAAATGATATAGAAGTTTAAATATTGTATTCACTTAGATGTACATTAGAAAATTTATATAATAATAATAAATAAATAATAATAATAATAATAATAAACAAAGTATTATACCTGATTTACTATACAAAAAAGTGCACAAAAATATTATTGTTAGACCTTGTTCAAACTTACTTAGAATTTTTTGAGGTCGATAGACCTCACCACTACGGCGTAAAATACCCTGTGTGTTGCGACAGTCCAAGATGTCCACCACAAAATACAACTCATCTGTCAAAATTACAGACTGCCTATAGTAGTTCCGAAACTGGTAGCAGAATGCAAGTTGAGCTAATTGTTGGGTATGATTTAGCATGGACTTTGTTGTGGGGTTTCGTTGGTGAATTTTATACTTCATAAGCACTTTGGATACATCTTCATGCGTGATATCTAAATTAGCTATTTTTTATTTGTTTTAATTTTTTAAATTACATGTAAATAATAGATTCTTGATAATTTAGAATACATAGCAGCTTCTACATGTTGTCCAAAGGTGATTCCGCAATGCTGTACCTTTATCAGTGCTGTTTCAACAAGATGATACTGTTTTTTCTTATTTAGTGTCTCATTTGATCCCTTCTCGGAGGTAGGTTGGTAGGTGCTAGAGATTTACAGTTGCACAGAGATCTTCAATGTCATTTTAACTTGCATGTTCTCTTGCTCGCTGAATAATTTGAAGCAGGTACTGTTTAAACCCTCTTGTTACACATATGGGATATGGTACAGGACTTTCAAGTCAAAAAAGATATGATGGTATATAGCGCCGCGAGGTGACTATATTTACTACAAACCACACTGGCAAGAAGTAGGATCATATCCATAACTACTCAGCCTCGGTGAAAGATCAAAGAGTAATTTATCCTGGATGATCTATTACGTATTCTACATTCTTGATAATCCGAATGCATCTGCACATAAGTGCATATATGCAAGAAAGACGGCCATCCAGACTGCTCACCTGGTATTCCGTGTGATGTTCGCAAATGGGCTGCATCAGCTTGAACTTAGTTCTTTTGGCAAAGAGATCGAAGGCTACCTACTGGTGGAGTGCTTGACACCCTTAGAGAAATAGGCAGTTTGGGAGATCATTTGCTGAGGTGGGGTAATACCTCTTCAGGGTCAGATTGTGTTTGCACTTTTAAAGAGAATGGCCGAAGTCTCTCAGAATACTTCTTTATATGGCCAACATAAGTATCAGGGAAAAGTGTATAAATAGTTAGCAATCTCCCGTAGTTAAGGTATCATCAAGCAATAGAGAAGAGACCTAAACAATATATTAAGTTAACAAGTTTACACGCCTTCGAGAACCTCTTATACTTATAATATCCTTTACCAAGCTTTCCTGACAGTTGTCCGATCCTCTCGATATGAGCCCGGCCTAGACAATTCAACAAGTACTGAATTGGCTACCCTGTAACATCCCTGTCTACTATGATATCTACTGTAGGGTCATTTTCTCTAGTATATCTAATATCTTATAGCCTAAGATTTGACCTTGCTTGCTATAAGAACTTTTAGGGTCTTGTGGAGTTAGCATTTTCCAAATATATTTCAATATCTATACTGATACCTCTAAGCACATGGTTCATATACTCAAGTATATCTATTTATTGACTAAACCAGAATATGTGCATTTCCCTCAAATTACCTCCTGAATCCACCCTAGTGAATAATAATGCAAACTCAGTCATATTGATAAACATTAAGACATTAGGAGTACTTAGAGAGAGATGAAACAAGCCAAGCACTCCAGTCACTAATCACGCAATATCATTACCTGGGAAATCTTCGCATTTACTCAAAAAAAGATATTATCATTCTTGTTCTGTTCCGGTTCTTCCACCTCAAGCATAAAAATAACACCAATTCCCCCAGTTTACCATCCAACCTGCAGGTAAACTATTTACATTTTCCCTCACAGTTTGATCCTCTGCTTCTTGACAGTTTGCTAACCCTAGTATTAGAAAAGTAGGTGCAGTTCCTTTCATAGAGATTTCATGGTCTGCTCTTTCATTGATTCGAGGTACAAGGTCAACACATGGTGAGAAACCATGAACGACTTCTATTTTGTATGTGGAGAAGCGTTTCCAAGCTTCTAGGGGGGCATAGCTTGCTGCTACATGTGTCCAGCCTGTTGTAACGGAATCCTATTATGTTTCTACTATCACTACTGACTTGATGTTGGTTATTACTTATTTGGCTTTATAC
>QFET01006336.1:21552-35690 GCA_003316355.1 Tuber calosporum | reverse complement strand
TTTTTTTTCTTTTTTTTTTTTTTCCCTGCTTCGCTTTGGTTTGCCTGGCGGGTTGGGTCGGTCGGTTGGTCTGTCGGTCGGTCGGTCTGTCGCAGGCGGGGGATGTATCATACTGTATTATACCGTCTAGTACCTTTCTTTCTTTCTTTCTTCTTCTTCCTTCCTTTTTTTTTTTGTAATCCTTTCGCGTTATGATACCTTATTATGCGAAATGATATTTGGTTTTTTTGTTCTCTTTGGCGTTTTTGGAAGGCGTGGAGATTTAGGTACCGACACTGCTATGCCTATGGTCAGCTTCGGACTGCCCAGCTCGACAGCCGCAACCCCCTGAGCTCGAAAGCTTCTGTAAAAGTGTTTACTTGATGATGATTGTCGAGAGAATTAGAGAAGGCTTTACACTTCCCGTGATGCTAACCCGATTCAATGTTTTTGTTCATTTTTGTATGGGGGGGGCTGATAAATTCACACAGCCTGAGCTAACTGTATCTAGTACTCGAGTAGCATCTTGGTGCCGCTACACCCCAATGAGGCATTATATTCGCCGATCTGTGCTCAGATGTAATCAATCGAACGAACAAAGATCAAAGAGATTGTCTGTTCAAGAGACAACCTGAATTGATACTAGTGTCGATTTTCAGTGTCTGGCACTATCCTCTACCTTGCCTTATGCTACTATACTCCTGTCTGCTGGTGTGGCTGTTATTTTTCTCCCAGTCGTCATAAATACTTGCGCTGGAGGAAGGCGAAAGGATGAGGAATTCGAATGATACACTTTTTTGTTTTGCTTTACTTCGCTCGCCTAAAGCTGAGATGGTCTCATAATCAAACGCCCACTTGGTGAAGAAGAGGGGGGATATCAAAAACGCAGAAGGAGAAAATAAAATGAAAAGAAATGGATAAACAAGGAATGCTGAAAATACTGCCTCAACCACCCAAAAAAGCATTTCTCCATTTTCCGTGAGTTAATACAAGATCGAGGTATCAAGGTAAATAATAAACAAAGGACACAAAACAACAAAAGGCAAGAGAAGAAAAGAAACTAGGCAAGTTAGTTAGTAACGGATGGCAATGATCCTAAAGTAATTTTAAAAATCCTTTTAAACAAGAAGGGAAGATGATGAAGAGATTCCCAAAATTCACACGAGAATATAAAAGGAAAATAAAAACCATAAAAACACAAAAACACTCCGCTCCAAGATCAAAGATACACGCCGCTATTATCGCAGCAAGTAAGAAAACTTTGCACCGTTGAAAAAACCCAAGACAGCAACCCCCGAGAGAGCCCCTAGATCGTTAAAACAACCCAATAACCCACCACCCAAGTCCGCCAAATCCGTTGACAAGAACTCCCAAGACTAAGAGATGATAAAGAACACCCAAAAAGGAAAAAAAGAATTAAGGAAAATAAAGAAACACAGAAGCCGAAAACTATGTATAGAGGAGATATTTATAAGGCCGTCCAATATTTTTCGTTTTTCCCCACTCTTTTTTAACAATCCCGATGCGAAACAAAAGACAAAACCGACCACACCCGTAAAAGCACATGTTGAAGCGAACACAATAACACCATCCCATGGCTAATTTGACACACACCCCGAAAAGTACAGGTAAACACCAACATTCTATAGACATAGCGAGAATGCATTCGCTAATAAGTGGAAAGGCGGATGAAGGTAAGAGCTTTTTTTTGTTGAAGGTTGCTTTCAGTAGGATGGTGATATCAACGTCACTTCTAGAACACTTTGATCGAAAAGGTTGGTTTGTCAAGGACGTGAGCGATCTCACCACCTCCTGGCGAGGCCGGGATTGGGATAGGGATTCCTATTCGGTGATGCTAGTGGAGGAGAAGCAACTCGCAGTCCGGTATTCGGGTTCACGATGGGGATAGCAAAACGCTGTTTCGGAGGCATGGCTGGAGGCTGTTGATATTTAACACTCATGTTGTGGAACATGTTGGCATAGGTGGCAGCATGGGGATACGCTGTCGAGGGTTGAACCTGATGCTGTAGTGGTGAGGACTGAGGAGAACCGCTTGAGGTTGAAGAACGATCTGAAGACGAGTAGTCCATCATCTGGCGCTGCGGACAGGTGAAATGTAAGCACACTGTCGAAGCATTATTCGGGTAAATAGATAATTGGTGTAGAAGGCGGCTCATACTTCTTCCTCCGTACATAGTTCAGGAATGAAAGCGAAATCATCCTCCATCTCAAAAGACCTTCCTGCCTCAAACTTTTCAATGAAAGAAGGGACTGCTGGTGTGTCTGTCAGCTCCTCCTTCGGCCTCATCATGAGAAAGGACGGAGTGGAAGAAGGACGGTGAGGGTTCCTACGAGAGCGGTTGCCCGAGGAAGCTTGTGCGGGATGTGGTAGGTAGGGGTAACCGAAAGACATTGTGTGGAAAAAGTGTATTTGATGTGTTATTATGGGGGAGTTGATGCTATCGCCAGGAGAAGCTGTCCAAAGAGTGAGTTGAAGAGTGAATGCGTTGTTGTTGTTGTTGTTGTTGTTGTTGTGGGGGTTTGCTTTCTTTTCCCGGTGCCGGAATTTGAGGGCTTGAGGACGGGAGGATGCAAGGCAAGGAGAGATGAAGGGGTGGGAAAGATGGAGGTAGGAGGGTGGCGATGATTAGATTATAACAAACAGACAAACAGATAACAATACAACACCAGACCGTATCGATAATGGAAACTTTGCTTGGATGGCTCGTGTGCTTTTGAATATGAATGAGGAGGGGTGCGGGAGGGGGTAGAAGAAATAAGAGGAGGGAGGAAGAGAAGGAGGGGAGAAGGCTGTGGCGGACTGGAGGTTTGAGTTTGAGAAAGTGGTGAGAGAAGGGGAGGGGACAGAAGGATAAGCAAAGCAGGATCAGAAGAGAGGCTTTGGGAGGAATAGAGGAAGTGTACCGGCCGGTATGGGAGTACAGGTCGAGAAGAAGAGGGAGGGAAAAGAGAGAGAGAGAAAGCATTACTGACTTGGGGTGTGTGGGAGGAAGAAAGGTGTGTGTGTGCGCGTGCGTCTGTTGTCTGAATGGTGGGAAAATATGATGGAGAGTGCAGGGGGGGTGGTCAGGGGTGGAAGGAATAAAAAAGGGGTGGCGACATGCCTGCGAGTGAGGGGAGTGGGTCGGATACTGTTCTGGGAATAGGTCTGCAAGCGCTGGTCGTACTGGGCACTCATTCAAAACGACTGAGAAGAAAAGAAAAGAAAAGAAGTAAATAAATAAATAAATAAAAAGCAATAAAAAAGCAATAAAAAAAGGCATCCAGGCTATCAATATCCCGCCACTGACATCCCCTATGGAAAAACACATACTCGAGCAGAGAAAATCCAACACCGGGAACAAGGGTTTGTCCATGTCAGTCCGAGGCCTGGTTGGCTCGTCGATTCTGCTGCGCCCAAGGCAAGCCCCACCCTCCCTTTCCGGCCTCTCTAAATTCAGTGCCACCCACCTCCCTTCGAAGCAGAAAAAGGAAAAAAACGGTTGGGAGGGACACTGTACGAGTATTCGAGTGGAAGGGGTGTGTGTGTGGTGAACCATTCAAATGGTGGTGGTGGTGGTGGTGGTGCTAGTGGTGGTGGGACTCGGTGGGTGATGGGGTAGGTTTTGGTGCAAAATTCTCATGTTTTGAGAGGGTCAGCAGGGGAATGTTGATCCCATACAACCAGTCAGAGGGCTGGCAACTGGAGACGGGTCTCGCCATGGTTCCTCTCTGCAGCCAGTTGCCGTGCGCATTGTCGCATGCATCATTTTTTAATTTCGGTCTTCGCGCTTCCCAGTCCACTTGCTCTGTTCGGGTAGACGAGAATGGCGGAAAGCGGTTAGACCACCATTTGTCTCCGGTCAGTCCTGGAAGGTGGGTGACCATTTATTCAGCCTCGACGGGTTATGCACGAACCGATCGGGTGTCAAGGTCTTCTCCTCCCCTCACTGGCTGCTAATCGGTCTGGCTTTATCGTTTGGTCCAGTTTGACGTGTTCGTGTCCCCAGGAACAAAGAAAAAGGGAAGTTGGGAGCAAATCTAAGCTCTCAAGAAGGATTGCTGCTGCTGCGCTCGGACAGTGAGTACCGCTTCCCATCATCAAGATGTGGAAGAATGAGGCTAGGAGAGTCTGCGGATAGAGCTCCGAGCAACAGCATCAAGAACGTCACAAGGACCCTCTCTGCCTCATACAGTCGAGCTGTCCCATTTCCTCTGAACCTTGTCTGGTTTAGGGTTTTTGTCCATTTCAGAGATGGAAGATCTCTTCCTGGTTTTTGAAGGCATCCATTCCTTTCTCTGCGGCTGCTGCCGGATTTCCGATCAAAGTCACGAAACATCTAGAAAAATGCACCCAACATCCGCCCGGTTCAGCAACGTGTCTGCCTGCCCTAAACCTAACTCTCATTCCAACCGAGAAAGCTTAGTTTAGTTAAAAACGAAGGAATATAAGGAACATAATATATTGAAAAAAAAAAAGAAAGAAAGAAAGAAAGAAAGAAAAAAGGAAGGAAGGAAGGAAGGAAATTCCCAGAAATTCCCCAAGAAATGCCGGGAAAAGAATTTTTATGGAAATAAATAAATTAGCCGAGACTCCCTCTCATACGGCCGCGCTACACAATGCCTCTCGCTTTTATCATCCGACAAAGTTGATCTTTGCAATTCTTTTCCGCCGATGGCGTGAACGACTCCCACGCCTCATAAAGCGATATGATTTCCTGGGTACAATCGATAACGGCTTCCATATCAACTTTTGACTCAGCATACCATTCTATCAATTTTCCGACCCGAACTTGAGGCCCTTGACCACTCGCCCCATAAACACCACCGCCACCACCGCCACCGCCTCCACCGCCACCGCCTCCACCTCCCCCTCCACTATTTCCCCCGCTATTACCAGAGTTCGCCGCTACAACTGCGGCAGCGGCAACGGCAGCTGATGATGCCGCAGCGTGTATGTTTGCTTGTGGTAGCGATGTCTTCAGCACAACCGAAAGGAAGATCGCGGTCAACGCGATTATATGTGGAGGGTATAATAGTGGAAGGTCGGTAAGGCAGGAGTCGTTGATAACTTGCCAGGAGGTGTTGTTCTCTTCACTCGTCAACGAAAGGACAGGTGTAAGATCCTGAAGGGTCCGGTATGGGTGATGAACTATCAGATACGAATTCATTTCAGATATGAGGTAAAACTCGCATTCGGCGAGCTTCGCTGTATCGGAGGGCATTACATCTGTTGGGCACGCGGAGTACAAGGTTTAGAAAGAGGGGGACCACTGCCGATCGGAGGACTAGTAGGGTGAAGCTTACCGGGCCAGCAAGTCCGCGCCTCGCTGACAACGATCCTGATGTGCTGGGGACACTCCTCCATCTTCAACGCGAGATACAAGCACGTTGCCATCACTAAGTAAGGGTTCGTATCACGTATTAGAACCTTGGTGTAAAATCGTCGAATATACAATTGGGCGGTTGCCAGCGCCTGCTGTCTCGTCTGCATGCGCCGACCAAGACGGGCTATCTCTGTTTCGTGCAAAGCATAATACATTTTTTTTTTCAGTGAGCAAGCAAAAGAAGCAAGAACAAGCATTTTGGTTTGTTTTTTCTTTCTTTTGGAAGAGGGAACGAACGAGAGTTGAAGTATATGCTCAGGTGCCTCAATTCAGGCAAAGGATATTGTTGAACCGTCTTCGGATCCTGAGCATCGAGAGAGCTCCTGATCTCAGCTAGTCTCTGTCGAGACATTTGCCAATGCAGACGCTGCGATGAAGCCCAGTAGTTTGCCGCCATGACGTGCACTTGAGAACAACCAGCGCAAGATTATGTGTGAATTTATTGTACTTATGTACTGCGACGAGGTTCTCTTCGGGGCAATTGCCGTTGCTTTGCTTCGCTGTGTTGCCTGTTGCGACTGTAAGTAAATAATAATGATCTAGTCCCGATTGTTTTTTTCTCCCTTCGATTTTTCCCCCGGTAGGTAGGAGAGTGCTGGTTGGGTTGGGTTGGGTTCAGTTTGAGGCTGGGGAAGGCAAGTCGAAGGCGGTGAAGCTGTGTAGAAACGCTCATCAGGCCAAGGATTCCTCTTCCCCTTCAACAAGGGCAGTGATCGAGATACTGTGCTTGTAAGGCAAAGGGCCGAGTTGAAGTGCTGATTGCGAAATCACCCAAGAGAGCAAGCGAGGAAGGCAATGAAGAAGATTTTTTGGGCAGCGGGAGGGGCGGAGGTGTGACATAAGGATCCTCTGGTCCCAATTCTCGAAGGTCCGGACGAAGGTGATCGGAGAAATCACTGGCTCTCGCCGCTTTTGAGGGCAGATCTTGAAAGGAATTGCCGCCGGTTTTTTCTTGTCCACAGATGGGGCAGATGAGAGCCATCTTGTGCATCGAGGTCGCACCGGGCTTGGCGAGTCCCCAAAATTCAATCAAACATTTAATTTGTCACTTCTGCCAAGCCTAAAAGGAACCAATAGACTCGAATCACAAACAGCGCTGTGACCTCACTTCTGACCAGCATCCATCCCTATTCATCCACCAATAAACACGTGGAGATCGAAACCCCACCAAAAAAAAGAGAAAAATAGGACAGGAGGAAATCTTGAAATTTCCCTTGTGTGCTTGCTTGCTTGCTTGGTTTTCCCAACCTCTTCGTAGAAAACAATACACGATAACGGTAATCCCGGGATAACTTACGGCACCTCATTATATCGGATAAAAAAAGGGAGGGAAAATAAAAAGAAGAAGGTTCCAATCATGAACGAGCGTGAGAGCCAAAAGGCTCGCGATGAGCGCTTGCTGAAGCTCTTCAGGAACCTGGATACCCGCAGTGAGGGTCATTTAGACCTAGAGGGACTGAGGCAGGGCCTCAAAAGAATTAACCATCGTGAGTTCAATCACCTAGTTCCTTCAACGAGAGTCCCCACGGCATAAGCGATCAATATTCTGAGTCATTACCGGCCTGTGACAGCTCTGAAAGACGCGGAACATCTATTACACGACATCCTAGAAGCCGTCGATACATCTAAGGACGGCCTTATTCAGTATTCAGAATTCAAACACTTCTTTGAGAGTGCTGACCGGGAGCTATGGCGCATCTTCACTTCCGTCGACCTGGATAGGAATGGAAAGATTGACAAAGCAGAATTACGAATTGCGCTTAGCCGTGCCGGACTTGTGGTGGATACAAAACGGCTGCAGGAATTCTTTGATTCAATGGACAGAAATAATGATGGTGTGATATGTTATGAGGAATGGAGGTATGGTTGTGGGAATCTAACAACATTACATCCTTTTCCGCGGCAATTGGTATGCCCTAGAGCGGTGCTAATGAGTTCAAGAGATTTCCTCATGTTCATGCCGCACGAGGCCTCCTTAAAAACAATTTACTCCTACTACCTTTCCACCGTGAACGTTAACCCAGAAGGTGATGTGAGTCTTAGTGATGAGATAAATCACTTAGGACTAGGTAAAACCGGTTTCAATTTTTCCGATCTTACCCCCAATATCTTAGGTTGCCCCATTACAGTCCCCGCGTGCTGGCCCGGTTTGTAGGTGCCCTCGGGAGGAGGATGCTGATGTCAATGATTGGCTAGGTTACTTTCTTGCAGGCGGTATCGCAGGTGCAATTTCGAGAACTGCCACGGCACCGTTCGATCGTATAAAGGTTTACTTGATTGCACAGACTGGCAGCTCGGCGTCGAAGGAAGCGGTTGAAGCTGTAACGCAAAGTGAAGCTGCCCAGGCTGCAAAAAAAGTTTCAGGACCCATCAGAGAGTCCATCCGGGCGTTGTGGAGAGCGGGCGGAGTTAGGTCCTTCTTTGCAGGTGGGGACAACATAGCCCTAAAATTCAGGTGATTTTCTAACACGGACAGGTAATGGATTGAATGTTGTAAAGATCTTACCCGAGTCTGCAATTAAGTTTGGTTCATTTGAGGTAGGCTATGCGCTCTTCAGTATTAACCAGAGGCTGTCCTAACCAGAGCAAGGCTGCAAAACGAGCGTTCAGCAGGCTTGAGGGAACCAGTGACACCTCAAATATATCACCACTTTCCAGGTTCTTGGCCGGAGGTATCGGTGGTGTCGTCTCACAGTATGCCAGCGTCATCTCTCAGTTGAAATATCAACTCTAATTAATTATCTAGATTTTCCATCTATCCTGTTGACACTCTGAAATTCCGCATGCAATGTGAATTGGTTGAAAAAGGATCTACTGGGAACAAGCTTATTCTTGAGACGTTCCGAAAAACCTGGACTAACGGCGGGCCTCAAGCATTTTACAAAGGCCTTCCCCTAGCTTTAATCGGGATATTCCCTTACTCGGCCATTGATCTAGGTACATTCGAGTATATGAAGAGATCATACACGGCACGGAATGCTAAAATTCTAAAATGCGACGAGAAAGACGTGGAAGTACCGAATTGGATAGTTCTCGGAATCGGTGCCACCAGCGGTAGTGTGGGGGCTACCGTGGTATATCCCATCAACGTGTTAAGGACGAGACTGCAGGCACAGGGGACAGCACAACACCCGCAGACATACACCAGCATGTGGGACGTTATGGTAAAGACATATAGTGCCGAGGGCTTCCGGGGGATGTTCAAGGGTCTCACTCCGAATTTGCTGAAAGTCGTACCTGCAGTTTCAATTGTAAGATTCTCATTTTCTCAATTCCTACTCTTGTTACTGCCATTTCATTACTAACACGTTTTCAGTCGTACCTTGTGTACGAAAACTCTAAAAAGACCATGGGGTTAGGATAGAGATTTACGATGCATAGATGTTTCTGGTCTCCTTTGATATCAATCGCAGTGCACATTGTGGGAGTTAGAGCTGGATTGTTATTATTATTATTATTACGTTTCACAATTCTTTTCTTCATTTCCCTCAATTGATATACGGTAGGGGTTTCAAGATAAAAGGTGTTTTTTATTCTTATTTATTTACTCAATGCATATAATTTCTTTACAATTTCCACGGTCAATTCCACCATTAAATTTTGCTACTGCTACTCCAATACCATTTTCGTTTTAGTGGTTGTCTCTTCTATTGACAACTCGAGGCAAATCGAGCCCGCTTCCACTGTCCTAATAGCGGTGGATCTGGTCCCACCGCCACGCCCAATACTGGTCCCGTCACTGCCCTGCCCTTCGGCGGGAACCCAGACTTCGGCGTACTTTTCGGGTGTCAGCAAGAAAAGAGAGAGAAAGAGAACAAAAAAAAAAAAGCTTAGCACCGACGCTGGGAGGGGGCAGGGGGGAATCCCACATTCATCGGCGCTCCCGGCTCCTTCATCTCCACGGCCACAGTGTACGTGCAGTCTTCAGGTAGCCTGCCCAGTCCTGGAGCAGCGATGGAAAGCTTCATCAGGCAGGCTCTAAACTGTGCCTCCAACCCCGCAACGGTGATCTCATCCAACCTCATCCTTTCACCCCCTCCTGCTCCCTCTCCAACCTCTGCCAACTGCTGCAGCAGTAAATCGCCATGCCCACTTTCAAAGGGAACATTCGGGAACGTGTCAAGGTCGAAAACGTATCTCTCCAACGGAACATTTTTCGGAGAAATTAGAATCAGGCTGACTTTCGATACATTGCCCTAATTTCCCCTCTCCCCCCCTCCCCTCTCTCTACTGATGAGCGTACTCACTCACTTAGGAACCCGAGTAAAATACGATCCAATCATACCTTTGCAATCTCCCCGGCAACAGCCCCAACCGCGTCGGCAATCCACTTACAAACGCGTTCGTGACGGGACTGGTACACGGGGGAGCTGTACTTGCGCACTTTGATGTAGAGCTCGGGCGGGTAGATGTTACGGTGGTAGAGGATCGTGTGGATGCAGACTGTAAGGAAGTCTGTAAGGGTCGAGAGGAGATCTGGGTAGGAAGAGATTACGGATCTACCTTCGGTTAGTTTCAGGAGGGGTTCCATGGTGTGTATGTATGCTCTGTGTGGGACATGAAGATGGATGCGGGGGGGGGAAAGGGAAGGAAATGAGGACGCAGAGAGTGGCTTCGGCCTTGGGCTTTGTTGCAGAGCGGGATGACGCGACGTGTTTCTTCTAAATGCAGACGTGGTTAGTTGATTTGCCAAGTTGGCAGATACTCTTTTTTTTTCCGTCACCCGTCGCCCGTTATCACACTAGCATGTAAAAAAGAAGAGAGAAAGAAAAAGCATTCCTGGAGCAACAAAAAAAAAAAAACATTTCCTATCCAATTCTCATCTCCATACCTTCCACAAAACAAATCTCACCTTTCCAGAAACCATTCCCACACAAGCCGAACAAATTTGTCGGCTAAATAAGATGTACCCGTACCGGCATGATGATTTGAAATGATGAATAGATCACACCACAATAGGGCACAGTTACTGTACATCACCCCCATCGCATCCCATTCCATACGCCCCTCATCACTCGAGTTTCGTTTCAACCCCCTCAATCCTCCCTTCCTTCCTTTCTTTCTTTATTCCTCCCTTCCAACAAATGGTGTCTCGTGTACAGTACAGTACATGCATTTTTACCACACATCCATAAATAAGTAAGTAATCCTGCAGTAAGGTATCCTTTCGTTTTCATCTGCAGAATTGTGTTACTGTACTTGACTCGCTCGGTAAAACTTCCTCCTCCTCCTCCTCCTCCTCCTCAGGCTATCCCTTGGTCCAGGAGATCGGTGGAATAAATTAAGTATCGGTTTGAAATCCTAGTGATTTATTTCTGGCCGTGGAAGGGTAATTTCTGAATCTTGTTTTTTTTTCTTCTCAATTTGATCTCTTGAAAGTTGCAGCTGAGAGTAAGGGATGATATTCATTTAGCTGTTATTGGTCGAGATGTATTTGCAAGGTTGGACAGGAGTGATTCTTCATACAAGTACAGTAAATGGTTTACCGGGGGAAGGTTTTTATTTGATCAATTTCCTCCAAATCTTGAGGGTGGGTTCGATTTGATGATGTTAATTTGATCATCTGAAATTGTCTGATAATCGAATGGGTAAAGTATATTATACGGGGATTGGTTTGACTGGATTCTGAAATTTTTTATAAACCGCTGGGTAATATCTTGTATGATACTTATATGAGAGCTCGAGAGTTGTGATTTAAATAAAGTTGATGGTTAAGGACTTTCTTCTAATCCACCTTACTCTTGGTTTTCTGTGTATATATTATGTCTAGGTCAGTTCAGGAGAGGAAAAAAAAAAATTGGAATTCTTTTATTCACATCAGATCTCAACATATCTGGAAGACGAGTTCAAGTTGAAGGAATGAATCTGGAATGTCCCCCAACACTTCTAGCATCCACCTCATAGAGAAAACCTTTTCCCTGGTAATACAAGTGCCAATTTCAGGCTGTTTGCACAGAACTTTCAAAACAAATATACCGGGTATGGATAAACGGTTCCATACCTAGCACATTTTAACCCACATCGTGTACTGTACACCGTCAACTTTCAACAAATGTAGTATCATATATGTTTACCATCGATTTTTCTTTTCTTTTCTCTTCTGTATTTCACGAATAAGTTCTGGGAATTTGGCAAGGAAGTAAGAGATTAGTATGTGGTGTGGTAGTACTATAATATTGTATCAGGGTACACAGAATTCGTTCCCGGATCGTGCGCTTATCTATCTATTATATTATATATCTTTCGGTTATCGGGTTATCAGTGTCATCGCTGCCATCATCACTAGAGTATTGTTATCGTCATTACCATTTGGTAGGGTTTGTGGCCTTGTACGAGTACATTTGGTAGTTTTGTGAGTGTGGAGGGAGGTCCTAGCGCTAGGATTTTACCCGTTGAATGAGATAATCTTATATATGCGATGGATGGATGGATGGACAAGGCAGTCTGTCTGTCTGTTGGTTATGGGTGGAGCCATATGACGCTGGTATATCGGTTTTCGAGTACGGTCTCCACTGTAGTTATGACAAAACTGGGCGGAGGATGGGTAGACACATCGGGTGAGCAATGAGTGGAGTTGATAAAGTAGGACAACAAAAATTTGTTTGCTACTCACTCATCCCTGTTCGTCACCCGCACAGTTTCTCCGTGCTTCTGGCGAAGACTGCACTCAAACACTGTGCTAGACTGGACTGAATTATTGTGCAGCCCTGTGTACCGTAGCAGAGATTGAGGCACCGGTGGGTTGCCTACGAGTTGTGGCCGGCACAGCAGTTGCAGTCGATCGATCCGAAGTTCGGCTTGTGCTGGAATTGGCCGTGGACAGCGCAAGAGGAGGCGGGTGGGACGGAGAGACAGATTTTGCAGGGCGGAGAAATGTATACCCCGCGTCTGATTGATGGGTCTTGATGCCATCTTGAGGATCCGTGCAGCAGTCGGGTTCCCACGCAACGTCAGCGGATCTCAACTACTGCGGGTGGGGGGAGTGTCACTTATATCGCTAGGGATGGTATTTTTCCTATAATATGCCGTTTCAGTGGTTGATATGCAGGTGCCATCACAGGGAATCACTCGGTATGCTGGATTTTGCCACAAACTTTGTTCCCGGTTCCCGAAAACAACAAAAGTACAGCTCGGGAAATCTTGCTCAATTGTGATAGGCCAGAATTTGGTTGCAATGTTATTTGTAGAGTTGGAATGTACGCGCCAGCTTCAATGGCGGCCGTGAGGTGAGTTTTTCGGAGGTCTTTGAGGCCGGTGGGTTCTTCAGTTTCGGGTGCGCTGAACCTCTCCAAGCAGCTCACACCTTCCACCATGGACTTAGGAGGAAGGATACTCTCAGAATCTGGACGTTGTGCGCAAGCAAACTTTAGGGCCCATGCTAAGCTTGACAGCAGCAGTCCTGCAAGCAAGCACTAACACTGAAGGATCCTTAAGGGAAAGCTCCTTCTTTCAGAATCGGTTTATCCTCCACGTCTTTGAGCGGTTATCATATGTTGCCCGCACTGGCTCCACAGCCGCTTTAGAGGTTATTTATTTGTCTTGGCATTCTGGAGGAGGGGCGTCGTTGTCGCGTCTTTTTTTTTTTTTTTTTTTGGCTGCCCCCGCACCGCATGCGGGTAAGCGTGTCTTGCTCTTTACCTCATTCACTCGACTCTGCTGGTCAATGGTGATTTTTGCGAGCCCTCAACATTATTTTACTTTGCCCTGATAACCTAGATATCGCTTCTTCCCAATTCTTCCCATCCTCTCTCTCTCAGACAAACTCTACAGCTTTTCGTCCTTCGTTTTTCGTTTCTTTCCCCCCTCATCAATTCCTTCTGACAATACCTTAGTTTGTTGAATCTCGATAGTAAAGGGACGATTCTCTCTCGCCGCACACATACTTCTATCAACGTGTCTATCATGGAGCAAGAGTATTATAAGCTTTCATTTTATGTGTGATTTTTGGTTATCTCAAGGCTAAGGCGGGCTAACACGTGATTGCAGGATCCTTCGTTTGTTGAGTGAGACTTTGGCTTCACAGGAGGGACCTAGAAGGAACGCCGAAGCTCAGATTACAAATTTATATGGGAATGATGGTTTGTCTTTCTCTTCCGCCGCGAAATAGAAGGGGGGCCTTTTTTCCTATATGTGACTGATGAGCTACTTTTTGAATGTCTAGCACTTCCCCTAGCACTGATCCAGATTGCCTCTACCGTTCACCTTAATATAACTGTCCGTCAGTCAGCCTTGTTGGTCCTGAAGAGATATGTTCAGCATTGTTGGAGCGATGGGTTTGAAGAGTTCACGGGGCCATTAGCAAGCGATGGGCTTAAAGACCGATTGAGAGATCCCCTTCTTGGCTTGGTTACAGATGAGCAGAGGAAGATTAGATTTGCTGCGTCGTCAATTGTCAGCAAGATTGCTGGTGCAGGTCAGTTTAGCTTGGGTTTGGACCGGGGGTGGGGGTCAATTGACTGAGTTGTGGTAGATTTCCCCGAACGCTGGCCGACGCTTTTACAAGGCCTGTTGAATGTTATCAATATGAAGACCAGTGTCGAGCACCAGGTACATGGTGCCTTGCGCGTGCTCGCCGGTAAGCCTTGGGGTTTGGTACTGGTTATATCAGGGCTAATAAATGTTTGTTAGATTTGGTCGATGACGGGTTTAGCGATGAGCAATTTTTTGCGGCAGCAGTGCAGATAGTTGCTGTAGCCTATGGTGTGGCTGATAGCGAAGATGTAAGTTTTGTAGAACTCTCAATTGTATTGGATGAGGCTAATCGCCCCCCCC
>QFET01006336.1:0-16299 GCA_003316355.1 Tuber calosporum | reverse complement strand
CGCTCCAGCTGACCCTCGCCCCCAATCTGTTGCACCAGTCCAGACCTGGCTCTCCAGTTCTCCACTCCAACATGGCCATCGGGCTTTCCTCGCCAATGAGTCCCGCACTGTACCCCCCCTCCCTGATGCAGGCGCCAGGCACTACCCTCACCCTCATTCAGCACAACAGCCTTGGGAGCTGGATGTGTTTCTGTTCTTATTCAATAGCCTTAAGGCTATGCCCACCCCTCCACACTTGGTTGCCCTGCAGGATCCTCCGGTCTTCTAGGGGCGACTACAAATATTTTCCTCTTATAAATCATTTTCCCCTCCTACTACTAACCGCCTTAAACCTAGGGTTGCCGTTTATGCTCGCCTTGGTTTCATGCAAGTTTTTGCACTACTAGCCGTCTTTTTTGACTGTCTGAACTTTATGGCAATTGATATTCACTGCCCTTCAGGACTGTTTAATTCAGCTCATCGGGTCTTACGCGTTTACAATGCCTAGTCCACCACCAGGCGCTTATCCCACACCCGTACAATTACCCCGTCTTTTATGTTCTGGGAACACGCTTTCCCCACCCTCCTGGTTCGGGATTTGAACCTGTATCACCCTCTTTCCGACCCTCAGAGGGTCCTTTCTGATACTGAATTTAGTCTTTGTCCCCCATACTTTGACCTGGCCTTCTAGCTAGGCTATTCGCTTATAAATACACCAGGTGTATTCACTAGGTTCCCCTTCGATGGCACATCCAGACCTGGAGTCTTAGACCTGGTCTTCGCTAATCCCTCCCTTGCCCCCTTTGTTAGCTCATGGGGTATCCCCCTCCCACTCACTGGCTCTGACCATGTCCCAATCATAATAGCCCTATCCACACCCTTCCTACGACAGCCTGACCCTACTCCTAACTGGACTAAAACGGATTGGCACACTCTCTCCCCTGTCATCAAGGATATATCGGTCACACCTCCTCCCCCGCCCCCGACCTCAACCTCACATAGTGCTTGGTTCGACCGCCACCTGGACACAATGACCTCCCTCCTCCCTCCTAGCCCCGGACACACCGAACTAACGTCCTTACTTCAGGTCAAAGCCATGGTAGACCTCTGAACTATCGCAGCTGCGCCAAGCCTTCTACAGATAGGCAAGAATATCACACATGTCCCCCTCCACCAGCCTCTCCGACAGCGCTCGTGCCTCACGTCTCGCGTATTTCAAGGTCATAAAAAAGGCCAAGGCATCACACTGGAACTCTTTCCTCGCCTCCTTGGACTCCAAATCGGTGTGGGCTGCCTGCAGGATCGCTTGCCAGCGCTCCCCTAATCGGTTCCCCTCCTTTCCCAACATCAAGACACCCGTCGAAGTCAACACCTTCCTCCTGCATCACCTTTTTCCTCCTAAAGACCCCCATTCATCACCATACATCCTGCGACCGTTAGCAGACTTCCTGCCTCTTCAGAAACAGGAAGTCTCCCTCTCCCTCGGCCAGCCCTCCAACACCTCAGCCCCTGGGCCCGACCTGATCCCCTCTGGTATATGGAAGAGGATCAACAATATCAACCCCACCTTCCTCACCTCCCTCCTAGGTCCCCTGCTAACCTATGGCTTCCACCCCTCCTCCCTTAAAAATACCAATGGCATTGTCCTCTCCAAGCCTGGCAAATCTGATTACAACTCCCCCTCCTCCTTACGAGTCTTTGTTCTCGTAGAAACAATCTCCAAGATTCTAGAAAGGATAATGGCAACCCGCCTTTCGCTAATGGTCCGCACCGTTGGCCTCATCCACCCAAACCAATGTGGCTCGCTCCCCGGCCTCAGCACCTTTGACGCATTTGCTGCCATAACTCATGAGGTCCGCCTGCTGCAATGTGCAGGCCTCAAGACCTCTACCCTCTTCCTTGCTATTAAGGGAGGCTTTGATAATATTTCCTGTAATTGTTTGTCTTCCCTACTTCGCGCCAAAGGCGTATCTCCTTATATGGTTTCTTGGGTTCGTTCCTTTTTGACTGACTGCAAATAACGCCTGATTTTTCAGGGCTCCACTAATATTTTCTTGCCTGTTCAAGTGGGTGCCCCCCAGAGCTCTCCTATCTCTCCTTTGTTATTTTTAATTTAAGTGTCCTCCCTGCACTTTTCTATCCCAAAGGGCTTGTGTTTTCTTATGTTGATGATTTTACTGTCACTGTTGGGTTTGGGTCATACCGGAGCAACACACAGCTTCTTCAACACTACGACTCCCGCCTCTACAGGAAGGCCACCCCACTTGGAGTCTCCTTCTCCATCCCTAAAACCCAACTCATCCTCTGGCGAACTCCAACTGATCGTTCTCCCTCCTCACTTGCCCGGTCTCTCTCGATGGGAGTCTTTTCCACTCCCCTTCCATAGTCCGATGGCTAGGATACTGGTTCTCACCCTCGATGGAAACCTACACCCACTTCCTCAAGAGACTAGCCCTCACACAGGCGGCCTTCGGCCTCATCAGGCAACTCTCTCCTCCTGGCATGGGCATAGTCCCATACCTAAACCGCAGATTGGCCATGGGCCTGCTGCTACCGATCCTCACCTATGGAGCTGACCTCCTCATCCCCTACGCTGAGATGATGGGTAAGATGGAGGTCATTTGGAGCAAGGTCCAACGATGGGTCACTAATTGCTTCTCATTGACTGCTGTATCTATCCTTCCCTGTGAGGCTTGCCTCCCCCCTCTCAACTCGCTCCGCCCCCATCGCCGCATGATGGCAACACTACGATTGGCCTGCTCCCCTCCCGAGATCAGCACAGCCGTAGCCCGGTTGCCTCCATCATTTCCATCCTTCTCCAACTTAAGGGCAGGGGACTCCTCCCGCCACCTCCTCTGAGACCTCAGGGCAAACTACATCCCCCTCCGCTGGAACCAACCAAGGCCCACACCTGCCGTCTGCTCTCACCTCCCAATCGATGGAATGTCCTACCTCTTAGTCAAGGAGACACCGGACGGGTTCAAACTCCCACAGATAAACTCACACCTCCTACCTAGCACTCTTTTAGCCCCCCCTCCTCTGATCCCAGGTATTGTCTCGTACAAATTGATGAAGGAGGAGTGCAGAAACGACCTCCTCACTGATTGGACACTCCTGTCCCCACCCCCTCCTTACTACTAGTATTAGCCGTCTCTACGCCCACATGCCTTCCTGGGACTCGATCGCTCCACGGCTGGGCAAATCCACCAAATGCTTGCTGGCAAGAGCTATCTTGCTGCGCAACCCTGATAGAACGATGCCGATCGCTATCCCACCTGCCCTTCCTGCGACTCAAAGGAAGAAACCTTTGGGCATGCAATCCTCCACTACCTCTCCAAGTCCTGAGAATGCCAGCTTTACCTTTCGAAGCTGTCTACGATGGACCATAGCTCTCCACTTTGGGCCGAACTCGACATGATCCTTGGTCTTGCCTCATACATCCGCGCTACTCGCACAAACCTCCCGCCCACCATGCTAGCGGTTTTTGCTACTGCTGCCTCCTCCTCCTGCGACTATGACTCAGACTGAGTGGTTTTGACTTTCCTGCTATATCTTTCCTTTCGGTTATGATTTCTTCTGGTATCATTTCATTCTATACTTTCTGAATTAGTCGCAATTTCTGGCGCGGTGACGGTATGGTCATCACTAGAGGAGAACTTGGGCAGTTATTTCTTATCTCTTGCATGTTTGGAATTAACTTTTCGTTTATACCACAGCTAGCGCTCCATGCATGTTCCTCTACATTAACAGCGAATATATGAGATAATCAAAATCAAAAAAAAATCAAAACCCCTGTATTAAATAGAGCATCAAACACCGGAGAAGAGATCGTATCCATATCATAAGTTATTACTCCAAAATCTTTACCTACGAGCCTTCCTAGACAATTTCTGTTTACGAAGAAAGATAGAAGCCTAGGTCGATTCTCTTGCCCTTAGAATCGACTACCCTTAACAGCGTTCCACGCAATGACTTCCCCACCTCCATGACTCAAATCGCCCTGTATGACAGCCTCCTCCACCCCTTCTCCATAGTTTCATGTTTTGGGTACTGCCTCTCCCCATCCATGGGAATCTCTCCTTAGTTCATTAACAGCTTAGCCAATCCAGATGGGGCGTTTAGTCTTACCTGGTAACTGTCCCTTCTGGTCAATGGATTTGTCCCTTACCTTAACCGCTGGCTAGTAATAGGCCTCCAGCTACCTATCCTCTCATATCGAGCTGACCTACTCATGTCCAATACTGCAATGTAGGAGAAAATGGAAGTCTTCTTAAGCAAGGTCCTGAGGTGGGTAACCTATTGTTTCTCATCAACTCTGGTATCTATGCTACCCTTTGAGTCTTGCCTCCCACCCCTGAACTCACTCCTGCCCCACCGCTGCCAGATGGATACAGTTAGGCTTACCTGCTCCCCACTGGATATCAATCCAGCCACAGCACTCCTGCCCCTATCATTTCCATCATTTCCCTCTTTAAGAGGAAAAGATTCCACAAGCCTACTACTTCGTGGGCTCAGGGCCAACTATATCCCCCTCTGATGTAACCAACCATACAACATTCCTGCAGTACGCTGTAACCTTGCCATTATTGGGATATGCTACCTTCTGGTTTAGGTCACCATAGGTGATTTTAAACTCCCTCAAATAAATTCTCACATCCTGCCAAGTACAGGCTCCGACCCCTAACCTTCTATTCCAGCTGCCGTCTCATTGAAACTGAATAAGGAAGACTACAGGTAGGAATTCCTTGCCGATTGGACCATCTTGTCCACACCCCATATATTCTACCAGTTCAAACTGTCCTTATGCCCACATGCCTTTATAGGCCTCGACTGTGGCATGGCAGAATGATACATCAAACGCTTATTGGAAAGAGCTATCTTGCAGCCCAGTCCTCCTATTGTGATGCTGGCCGCTTCCACACCTGCCCTATCTGCAACTCTGTGAATCAGACGCTTGAGCGTATAATTCACCACTTCCCCTCCTAGTCCCCAGAACCCCAGCTCTATCTTCCAAAGCGGTCCTCAGTAAGCCTTAAGTCACCACTATAGGCCGAACTAGATCTCCACCTAGGCCTTACCTCTTAAATCTGTGCCGATTACACAAACCTCCTACCAACTATGGCAGTGGTAATCGTGATTGCGGAACCCTCTTCCTGCTGTGGGTATGACTCAGGTTGAGTAGTCCTACACTTTCCTGCCTGTATCTTTCCATACTGTTATTATTTCTTTTGATTTCATTTCAATCTATACTTTTTAGAATAGTCACTATTATTGGGCACGGTGACAGTATGGTAATTATCACATGAGACTAGTGCAGTTATTTCTTTTATTTTCCATGTTTAGAATTAAGGTTTCGTTTATGCCATAGCTACCACTCCATGCACGTTCCTGTACATTAACAGCAAATATATGAAATAATTCAAAATAATCCAAAATCAAAACCTTATAGTTAAGGGCCACCTCCGTCTCATCTAAACACCTGGCAATTCAAATCTCAATACCATGAGGAATCATTAGAGCTTTTGTTTTGACTCAACTTCACACATTAGTCACAACAGTGGGTGAGTTAAGGGCCTCCTCCGTCTCTTCTAGACACCTGGCAATTCAAATCTCAATACCATGAGAAATCATTAGAGCTTTTGTTTTGACTCAACTTCACACAATAGTCACACCAGTGGGTGAGGATTTGTCTGAATGATTCCTTCCTCTTCAGGCTCCTTATAGCCTACCCCCTTTAGCTTCCTATTATGTCTTCCGCGATCTTTCTGCTGGTTCCTCTCCTTTCCTCACTTTTGCTTTGCCTTTCTTAGCTTTGTTCTCTGCCTCCCTTAATATTTGCACAGTGGAGAATCCCCCTGACCACAATATACTGCTGAGAGGCAGGATTGCACTAGGGGGAAACCTTCTACAGGCCTCCAGAGGCTTTAGCACTCTGCTAGTCGATTCCTAGACTGTTGCTTTGATGAGAACTGCCTAGTTGGCCACACAGATGATTCCATTGGTTCTTGGGTCTACCCATCCTCCATCCTCGCCTTGTGTTGTCTTCTCCTGCTAATAGTTGATCAGATGGTACCCTACTGCCTCCTCGCTATTACCCTGCTGCTGCCCTCTTCTGCTGGCACCATACTGCCAGCAATTACAGAGGCTATGACGATTTGCATTGCCTACCACACACTGCTTCTTCCTCAATGGGCTTACCTACCACCTTTGGCATGATTCCTTTCACCTCTTCATGTATGGGGATTAAATTGCACCAGCCTACTGCCATACCTGCCTAGTATTGCTCTATATCGGATATTATGCAGTTGTCCATATTGATAGTTCAGGTTAGTTTCTTTCTTAGGTGTTTTATTTCCATACAGTGTCTTGATTCTTATTCACTGTTAGACTTTGTTTATTTCCTATGTCCCTCGTCAGTGGGGGTTTAAGGTTTACTATCTTTCGAGAGATTTTAGTCCTGTTTCTTCTCTGTAGTTTTTCCTACCCAAGAACCTAACTTTACTTGTGTAAGGGAGGTTTTTTAGCTGCAGTGGGATGGGGCAAACAGTAGTTGTCGCTTTCTATCTGCCATTTGTTTCAGCTCTATGTAGTTTCAGTACATTAAAGAGCAATTCAATAAGATTATCAAAATGAAATTTTAAAAACCCCTAAGTTAAGGTACATGCTCCGTGCCCACTATATTCCTCCCACTTTAAATTGTTGCCCTTTCTACATGACAAAAACTTCTCTTTTTGCGTGGCAACGGCCAGGACAAAACTGATCCTACTATACATTTAAGTCTCACTATTTAGCTACATAGCCTAACACACTGTGTAACACTGATGGCCACTGTGTCTTATGGCCCCTCCATATCTGCCTTGCCTACCCACTACTACACTGGACATTACTCTGCCCACTCCTCCAATGCAAGAGCCTAGCCCTCTACCTGACAATCTAATTGCCACCCAAAACCTCCTGAACACCAGGGTCACTCAGTTCAGCCATTCTCCTGCATCCTTTCCCACACTTGATATCTTCCTCTGCTACAACCTTTCCGAAAGGGAGGCCAAAATCATTCCTCTACCATTCAAAGGTATTCTGACATCCAGGAGCAAGTTACCTTTCTTGCCACCCTCACTACCCGTGTGGATGAAATCCCATGTACCATCGCCACCCCAGCACCCGCCTCCACTACTGCACCCCCAACTATTATACCCGTGGAGCATACAGTCAGAAATCTCTCACTCTGCGTCATTGCAGGAGCCACAGCAAGGCTACCTCCCCCAACTCCCCTACCCTCCCGCATCCCCATACATATCGACCCTAGTCACTCTCCTATACCAACTGCTAATGTGTTCTTGAAGTACTACAGGGCAACGACGCGTAACCTTTTGTCCTATAACACTCATGAGTATCTGTTTTATGATATCCCTGCTGCTGCGACTGTCCGTCACATACGCTCCTGCGAAGCCCCTTAGTACAGGGCTGTCACATACCCACCAGTTACTGAGTTTCAGTCACCCACCTCCTCCTCTGGTACCTGTCCTGCACGGAGCCATTCCCAATCTGACACCAGGTTCTATGCTGCAGTCGTAGCTAGCTTATCCTCTGCACCCAAAGCCAAAAGCAAGTGGAGCGAACTAGCGACCCTGGTACAAGTGGCAGACCCCAATAATACTGGCATACAGTTAAGGTGCCAGTACTATTACATTTCCCAGAAAGCAGGTTCTACGCCCAATGTACATCCCGCATAGCACATGCACAGGCTGACTGAATGGCAGCCACCACCCTTGATTTAATAGCTGCTCTCCTTCAACAGGCCAACTGCCTCTTTCCAGTATCCTTTTCAGCCATATGTAACCCGAAAACCTTACTCATACTTTTGGGCACTGATCTGCACATACCCTCAACAGCGCTTTAACTGTCTTACATATCTGTTGGTATAGCGTTCCGAATCTCACCCCAACCAGGTGTATTTAGGAGGCCTGGCGAGTAAGGGGATCATTGACCTGTAAAAGGTATATAAAAACTAAAGGTACTTTTAATAGGAAAGTACATAGGTCCCTAGTTAGGTAGGGGAACCCAATTAGAAAGGGTAACCCTTCACAACAGTAGGACATCGTAACCCGGTGTCAGAGTTGGACAATGTACCCTGCTAGTGGAGTTAAATAGGGTAACTGACAAGGCTGGATAACTTGCTGCACCTATGAAAACTTCACAAGCAGTCTAGGGACCTTTATGTATACTACATTCATGTAACCTCTGGTTTCATCATAATGGAATCCAAGGTAAATAATAGAGTCGTTACACAGGACTGTCTGGTAATGTATATATATGTTATATGGAGTCGCAAACGTTTTCAGACCATCAAGGAATCTAGTTACAATACCTTAAGGATCATGCAGAGGATCGTTAACCTCCCGTTACCCTCCCTTTAATGTTAAACGTAAAGTTAAAAATCATAATAGGCACGAGGGGTTGATATAGAGTATATCAGTAAACTACTATTGAGATAGGTAGCTCTGTGTGACAGTGGGGAAAAGGCTAAGAAAACTGTACTTCTGAAGGTAGCAAGGTAACAGCGTATATGTTGCCATGGTCAAGCAGAGAAAGCGTGTCCGTAGGGTATGTGTGGGGTTAGGCGATGGACATCCCAGGCAAGCTCTTAGTATTGACACCAGATGGCTCCTTTAGGTTACTTTAAGTACCTAATATCACCATGCGAGGTGTGTCAGCCCCGCAGGATGGTCATATGAGCGTCTGGGACTAACGGATATGTCTTTAGATAATCCTCTACTGTATAACAGCTTGTAGGCTAGAACCTATACCATTACTGAGAGACGTTATAGGACTCTGCGGGTATTCCGTCTTATCATAGTTGAGGTTGTTAACAATCCATTGGCCAGGGCTAGCCCACATTCTGTCAACAAAGTAGTGTCACTCACTGTGGTAGCTAAGTAAGAACTACAAAAGCTGCCGATTGGCCAAGTAGACTAGGTTGACTACAACACTTACATAGACCAAATCGCCACATGGCAACTGAGTCTTCTCAGAGATAATGAGTCGCATGTCATGTTGACAGGAGGCAACTGATAAGACTTCACTCTAAAGCCTTTTTCTCTCTCCTGCAGACATAAATGAAATGCATGGCAGAAAGCCAAACGGATTGGTGAACTCTCATAATACCTGCGATCCGCACACTTTCGACGCTAACCCAATGGAAGTCCGGCTCTGATAAACCCCGTGATGAGAATGGTGGTTCTTTATAGTCAGAGTAGGGATGAGTGTTGATCGCCATTATAATTCTAATTAAAAAAATGCGATCGGCACTCTACTCTGATAACCAACTATCGTCACGGTAACAACTTAAATTTAGTGATGTTACGGCTCAAAGATCCTTAGGTTTAGTGCTTGATTAATTATTGGATCTTTACCTTCTGTGAACTTTGATTTTAGTCTTTGGTGTGGTGGTAATAATAGGATTCATTTTCCTACAGGGTGGCACGTTACATACGTACTCACCCTATTATCAAGCTATGACTTAAAACCTTAACAAAGTATTCTCAGTAGGCAAAAACCCTAACTGCCCATTACGCCACGCCCCAAATGAGGTACAACTGACCATTCACATCCACCTAACCAAGTATCTCCCTGAAGACTATGCTGATATCTTTCCTACCCTGTCTGAATCAGTCTGCAATGCAACCTATATTGCTATCTACTCTGCTCGCTTCGTCCAAACTGACCTTGACATGAGATCTACAAAGACAACTACCACCATAGTAGTTACCATTGCCCCCGACGATGTACACAAGCTCGGCTCCAATATCAACCTCTTCTCCCAATCACGCAGGGTTGACAAGGCCAACTCCTCACATATGTTCATGCAGTGTAGGAAGTGTTGACTTTACGGTCACCCCTCTCCCATGTGGAAGGCCACAAAGTCCGCCTACTCCCAATTTGAGCTAACCCACACACATGCCGATCACCTCTGCCCTAACTCCAAATGCCCTACAGGTAGAATCGGCAAGTGTGTCACTGAGTGCTGCTTCATTCCAGACTCATGTGTTCTAGCTGTGCAGTATCCCGTATTGCTACAGACTGGTCGTGCCCTTCAGATCTACTCTCTATCATCGACAATGAAACCCCAATTGGGCTAGATGATGCCAAAACACCCAATGATGACAAGGCTCTTGATGCGACCTATCACCTTGACCGACCCATAATCCCCTGTGCCCCAACAACTGCCGCATTGTATCTTGCCACTGCATGCCAGCCAGTCTAACAAGCTGGTGCCCAAGCTGACCCTTACCCTAAGTGTGTTGCACCTGTCCACACTTGGCTCTCCAGTTCCCCTCTTCCTCAGAGCTCTTTAGGCTTTCCCCACCAATGATTCCCGTAAAGGACCCCCTTTCCTTAGTGCAGGTAACAGGCAACACTATTACCCTCAATCAGCACCTCTACCTCTGGAGTTAGAATGTGTTTCCCTCCTCATTTAACAGCCTTAAAGCTCGGCCCACCCACCCTCAACTTGTCGCCCTGCAAGATCCTCCTTTCTTCAGAGGGCACCTTCTTTTATTTTCCTCTTATAAATCTTTCACCCCTCCCACAACTATGTGTGCCAAACCTAGGGTCATCATTGATACTCTGTTTGATTTTATGCAAGTTTTTGCATTACTTACTTTTTTTCAAGTACCTAGATCTTATGGCAAGTGATATCCACTCCATCTTAGAACTTTTCAAACCAGCTACGAGAGTTTTTCGTGTTTACAATACATATTCTACTATAGAGCGGTCCTCTCACCTCTTTGCATTCTCTCCAACCTCTTTCTTTCTCAGCTCATGCCTTTCCTACCCGACTGGTCTGGGAGGAGAACCTATATTAACCCCTCTCTAATATCTTACAGTTACTCTTAGATTCTGAATTTAATCTAATCTAAACCTTCTTTGACCTGGCCTAAAATCTAGGCTACTCACTACTTAACATCCTGGTTATTTGTACAAGGTTTCCGTTTGATCGTACAAGCAGGCCTAGAGGCTTTAATCTTGCCTTTGCAACTCCCTTCCTTGCCCCCTTTGTTAGTTCATAGGGTATCGCCCTCCCACTGACTAGCTCTGACCATCCTCCAATAACCATCACACTGTCAGGGCTCTTTCTTCGCACAACCCTGACCCTATCCTAAACTGGGCTAAAACTGCTTGGTCCACTCTCACTCTTCTTAAAATGGACTTGTTAATTCCTCTCCTTCCCCACTCAGCAAAACAGCCTCCCTGAGTCCCTGGTTTGACTGCTACCTGGGTACTCTCACCGCAATCCTAGCCTTACATTGGGCCAACAAATGCTGTTGCTTTAGGTTAAAGTCATAGTGCACAGCCAAGTTATCACAATTCTGCAAGGATTTTAACCTGGAAGCAAGAATGTCACACATATCCCCATGCATAACACCATCAGACTCCGTCCATACTACTAATGGTGTATACCACAAGGCTATAAAAATGGTCCAGAGTATAGGAGTAGAATTTAAGTCTTATATCTCTGGATACGAAGTCAGTATGGTCTGCCCGATAGGTTGCTTCTTAGGCATATGGGGACAAGGTACTGGATCCAGTACTGTATTCATACGATAATTTGGCTGAGATAGTACTCATACCCCTTGGGCCTCCTTGTAGGGCTCACAAATTACCGGCGGCGCCTACAGTAAAAAGTATCACATTATTCAAAAAGCGAAAAATGCGGCCCCTCTTGTAACATCATATGAGTCGCCGCTCTCATTGTTTAAGAGTATAAAATCATGTGCTCTATCTGGAGGTCACGTGTTCAACCCACGAGTCCAACTAGGTTCTTGGTTGCAAGAAATATATTCTACAAATCGTGTTTGGATGTGCAAACAATCCTATAAGACGTTAACACCCCCATAACAGAGGGATTATTGTCCAACTTGCTAGTGGACAACTCAGTCTTCAAATAGCTGGTTGAACAGAAGAAATCAGTCAGTCAGATATAGAGTTTTGTGTAATACTATACTATGTGCCTATCGGAGGACTGAGATCGCCTATGAATAGTGATATGACCATTGACTACTTCATATATGGATAAGGGTCTACAGATCGGCCGACTCCTCACGGAATATTGTATGATATCATTCAACGGGAATGGGCCATGTGACCGAAGACTATAGATTTACGACTAAGTTCTCAGAGTCAAACGCGTTGCGCACTTTTTTACAATTGTTTAAAGATCTTGGAAGTTGTAAAGCCGTGGGATTAAGGTCGCAGAGTATAAATACCAGGGCAGTCCGCCGGTCTTAGATAAGACATCAAGCAAGGGAGAAGGGATCATATTAATACAATAAGTTTTACTCAACAATCTTTATTACTTTCCCTATGGGCCTTCCGTGAGACTCTCCGTTTAAGAAGCAAGATTAAAAGCCATGTCCAATGTGCATGTCCTCCAAATTCACCTTCCTTAATATTATATTGATATTTCTACATGTTACCAAGGCTCAATATAAGACTATTAGTTACCTAGAAGTCATAACACCTGAATCACCGAAGTTCATAGCTGATTCCGCCCTCCTTGCCGAGTTTAATCTTGAACCTCGTCTACAAAACTTTATCTCCTCTGTTGTAACCATTTGATACATGACCCTTCCGCAGATTGCGTTCATACCTTTCCCCTACAAACCGTCTTGATTTACTGACCCTAAACTCATCTCCACACCATATCATTTCTCAGAAATCTATAAAGAACTTCACCAGCCATCCTTCTGGTAGCACACCTTTATTGACTACTACTGTGAGGAAAGTCGAACCTCAAGTTACTATTCCTCAAATATATTCTTTAAACGCGATGCAGGACGATTTGGAGCACATCTACTCTCCTCATAAACAATGTCCTCTCGATAACTCGTGGTGGATATGGACATCGCCATGTCTCATATCAAAGAAGAATCCCTTATAGGAAGCGACCATGGACCTAGATGCCTCAGATCACCTGTGGCTCTCGCCTACTTCTCACAGCCTAGTGAAGTGAGAAAGTCAGCCCCCTACTCCCAGTGAAGTAACCCAGGACCTCTGGGCGCAAGAAATCCTGCCTTAGAATTATTGGCAGAACGCATTGGACAAGCCATGAGCTTTTTCAACTGAACTATAAGAGAATTGGTTAACAATTTTCATCTAGCATCACATGAACTGTCTAGTCAAGCGCATGTTCAGGGAGACCAACTTCAGCACCATGAATACTGACTTGCACCCGACAAACGAATCTTGAGAGTAGAACTAAAACAGGTCTATACTGGGTTAGAGATGTTGGCTGTAGAGACGATCACTCTGCTAACAGCAACCACTAAGAGGCTTGAGGTCAAGTTAGGAGCTCAAGAACAATGGTCTACACCCCACCAAGCTGTAAGTACTCAATTCACGCTTACATCAGTGCTAGAGGGCAGGAATCTGTTGACTGATATTGCTAATTGAACAAAGTCATAGCCCGCCAAAGAGAGGAATTTCTGAAATGGCAGGTCACGGTGCAGGAAGAATATGAGTGGACCAGGATTGAGTTAAGAGAGCTCTACCAAGGATTAGAACAAGAACGCTTTCAGAGAGAAGTCCATGACAAGAGGCAGAATACCGCGTCAGACCAAATGAGTGGTATGTTGGCACGAATATGGCAGTCCGTTACACAACTATAAGTTGTCAGAAACCCACATAGTATATAGGAAACAGTGGAACCATAGCGAGTGGAAAACCCGGTGTTGGAAAAATGGACCAACACAAATGGAAGGGAATAATTCCATTTTATTCTCACACGAGACCTGGGAAAAGGGGTGGATCGCGGCGAAGGAAATAACAATAGAGCAAAAGGACCAACAACCTCAGCACCAGCGAATGCAGCCAATCCGGCCGTAGATGGCACTAGCTCAGAAGGAGAAGGTGGCACCTGTAAAATAGGTGGTGTACAATCAGGTAAACCCTTTCCAGCAAGAAAGTTTGAATGTGAAGCAGATGCATGGATGGACCAACCTGGACAAGCATTAGCCCGTACCAATAGGCAGCAGACGGATTCCCCATTTGAGTTTGAGAATAAGCCTAATTAGAAGATGCAAGATGTCACAAATCGTGACTTAGCAATATGGAATGTTACATATGACTCACGATTTGTGAGATCATTTATGATTATGATGTTTGATTTGATTTATTGTTTCATGACTCACGATTGTGAGGTCATATGATGTTATGACTTTCGCACCTGACTACAAGTATGAGTCAGGGGTCTCACGCATGTGACGCGATTAGCACACATGATCTTGTATGGAAATTAGATACTAGGGGGATTGTAGACTATGACTCAAATTGTGAGTCATAGGACGTTTGTTATACTATGACTCACACGGCAGTCATAGTAAAGAGGTGACTTATAGTGAAGTCACCAGGGTTAGGGTTGTGGGAAGAGCGCATATATAAGGAGGGTCACGGACACAGATAGCTAGCTCTTCACGCAACCACCTAAGTTACTTCCTATGTTACAGTTTATCTATTAGTTCAATCAATACTTTATTCTTATTACGACTATCCGTTATATCACCGACCGAGAGGTGATTCGAGAAACATATCGCTAAAGAGCAGTCGCACGGGCTAGGAGTGAAAGGACTCAGCGTCCCTAGGCGACATAAGGCTACGAGATCTGAAGGAGTGATAAGACGAGCGGTACGTATCGTTACCTGTTGCTGTTAAAGAAGAGAGTGTGCCTTGTCCGGCAGACCAGGGATAGGTTTGTAACATTTGGTTGCGTTCTTTGCGACACTTAAAGAATACAAAACGGATTCACCTACAGATACAGAAGTACAAGACTTTAACGATCCACAGACTTTCTTAGGACCTCAAGCAGAACTCGGACAAGCCTTAAGCGAGATATCGCGAGAAGGATCTCCAAGACCTCCGAGCCCGGTCACCCCGGAAGCAAGATCAAGATCAGGGTCAGTAAGCTCAGGAGCATCCCCAATACACAGGATGTCGGGGGTAGCAGGACCAGCAGATACGATAACTCTCACGAGAGAACAACTCCTAGAATTGATCAAAACAGTTCAGGAAAATCGACGATAACAAACGGTACGAAGGCCGCAAATCAAAACCCCGGATACATTCACAGGCGACCATACCAAACTGCGAGCATGGCTAGTCCAACTTGCAATGTACTACACAGCACTAGGATGGGGAGAAAACGAAGACGGATTAAAAGTGGACTTCGCCAAATCCCTACTGAGAGATTCAGCAGGCAAATGGATTACTCCATATGTGGAAGGAAAAACCCCAGCCACATGGAATAACTGGACAGAATTTCAAGCCTCTCTACGCATTCAATTCGGCGACGTGGATGCTAGGGAAACAGCAAGAAATAAAATCGAAAAAATCAAGCAAGGGAGCCGCAACGTGAGTGATTTCTGGAACGAGTTACGAATATTGGCAACGGAGGCAGAATATGACGAAGCAACCTTGGGAAGGGCCTTCCTAAGGGGCTTACACAAAGAAATTCAGAACGCATGGCCATGAGGGCTCAAGACTTCACGACGACTGAGGAAATAGCGGTATGGGCCATTAATCAGGAAAACCGCTTGGACGTTATCAAACACGTGCAAGGAAGGTCAAAGACCAAAACATACGATAAAGTCCGAAACTACGACGGCACCTTCAAGACCCAACGACTACAGCAGTTCCAAGGAGATCCAATGGACCTAGATGCGACTAGGCGAAGACAAGCTCTTAACATATCAAAAACCGAATATTGGAGGAGAAGAAACAACAATCTGTGTATGGCATGTGCCAAGCCAGGATACATGATGAGAAACTGCACCAACCCGAAAGACGAGAAAGAATACCCGGCGAGGACAGTCAGTAGGGTTCAGAACCCACGATGGAAACAAAGAACTGCAATCCGCGAAATGGATCTCGAAACCGAAAAGAACGAAGAGGAAAAAGACGACGGTCCCCAGTAAGCGATGGTCTGAGGGACAGGGGGAAAAGGAAAGCCATCGAGATACGAAATTTCTACGTGGCACTAAACAACACGGACTCACTGGAACACGAAAACGACCATGTCATGGTAAAAATGCAACTACATGGCAGAGACGAGATTATCAGCATCAACGTAATGATTGACTCAGGAGCAACTGAGGACTTTATTAATAAGGAGGTATGCGAAAAGTACGGCATGCCTATGGCGAAAGCCAAACAACAACGAGAAATTTACCTGGCGGACGGCAAACTCAGCGCGATGGGTCCAGTTAGTCATACGACGACAGTACCTATGGACATCGGTAGCCATAGGGAAATGATTACCTTCCAAGT
>QFET01006333.1:0-44915 GCA_003316355.1 Tuber calosporum | reverse complement strand
GCAGGCTACCGCTTAGGCTCTATTGTATAACCGTTCATACAGGCTAGCGCCTGTTACACATTCCCATAAGTAGTAAGAGTTTCAAGTTTGGTAACCACCTCATTGATTCTAGAAATGGCTGGCATAGGAGAGGTATGAGTGTAGCCTCCCTATTGGAAAGGTTGTGGAGGAGTAAGGTGTCAAAGGAGGGAAAAGATGCTAGAGAGAGGTGGAATTGAATGACTGTTGCAGTAAGGAGGTTTTGGTGGCAATTTGATAGTCATAGAGGGGGCCGGCTTGCTTACATTGGAGGGGTGGGCTGAGGAGAGGGGAGTGCGGTTATGGGTATGTAAAGCTAACCTGGAGGGGAGAGTGGGGAGGGTGTCCATCACAGTTATACCTAGAGCAGGGCTGTATTGCTAAAGTGTGAAGCTTAAGTGAGTTGCAGGAATTTGTGTGTCATGGTTGTTACTACACAAAAAGGAGAACTTTCGATCTGATAGATAAGAGCAAGAATTTCAAGTTGGAGGAAAATAGAGGGTGCAGAGCATAATCTCCCTAAACCACTGGATTTTTTATTCTTTTAGATTATCTCATTGAATTGCTGGTTCAGGTCTAGAAACTACATGGAACTACAACTATGGCATAAAGAAACCTTCTACTCCAGTCTGTCCCATTCCCCCTCAGTCAAAAAGATCGTTTTAGTGAACCAAAGTTAGGCGTTTGGGTAGATAAACCTACTAAGAATTAACAAGCCTGAAATCTCCCAAAAGATTGTAAACCTTTTACCTCGGCAGACAAGCAATATAGGAAATTAAGAAAGTCCAAGAGTGAACAAGAACCAAGACCCCTAAAGCAAATAAAACACCTATGCAAGTAACTAACATGAACCAAAAATTTGGCTAATAGTACAACTACCCATATCCCACTAATGCAGAATGGTACGGCTGGGGGCACGGGCAATCAAACTACCAAGCATGAGGAGGCGAAAGGATTCCAGCCAACTGAGGTTGGTAAGCGGGTAGAGGAGAAGGTCGTCTATGGTAATCAAGGTAAATAGCCGGATCCTCCAGCATCTGTGGCAGTATGGTGCCAGCAGAAGAGAGAGCAGTACAGTACCAACCAGGAGGCAGTAGGATGCAAGCCGATCAACCGTTAGGAGGAAAAGAGAGACAGAGGTGAGGAGTGAGGAGGTGTAGCCCTAATGACCAATGCAATCGTGTGGGTGGCAATCTAGGCAGTTCTCATCAACGTAAGAGTGGGGGAATCAAGCATCAGAATGCTAAAGCAACTGTCGGCCTGTAGAATGAGTCCCACTACTGCAACCTAATCCCCCAGCTATAAATGTAGGTCATAGGGAATTCTCAACTGTACAAATGTTAAGTGAGGCAGAGCAGAAAGCTAAGTGAGGGAAAACAAAAGTAGGGAAAGTAGAGTGTAATAGAAACCTACTATGTTTCCACTATTAGTACTGACTTGATGTTGGTTATTACATAATTAGGTTAATATGTGATATGCGCTACAATTTGAAAGTCCCTTCCTACTTGTTTATCACTTCGTAACTGGTTATTCTTTTCTTGTTTTGCTTATCATTACCACTCCTTACTTGTACTCCTTAGGGTATTGCCATCCTCCTGCTATACCTACTGTATTTGTATAGTATTAGCAATCAGTTGTTCCTCCTTGTTTGGATTCTATTACAAGTTTTGATAGTTAAATCCTGTCACTTTTCACACTCTGTTTTCAGAATATGGTTATCTTCTTATGCTGGCTCTCTTAGCATGTTGTTGGACAAAATGTTTGTGCTTTTGTTTAGATTTCCTAGCTACAATCTTTTGTATTTAAGGAGCCTGCAATCTCTTAAGGATTCAGACTCCTAAGCCTCACAGGACTTTCATCTTTAATACTACAAGGTGAATTGTCACTCAAGTAGTTCCATTCCTTTTACCTTGTTTATTGAAGGCCCATCCATCAACCCTTCTCCCCCTATTCTAATAGTATCTTCAGTGTCCCTTAAGCATTCTCGAGATACTTGAGAGTAGGTTAAACCTTTTGACCTACACTTTAGTATACCTTTGTTATTGGACAGAGGACTAATCACCCTTCGCCTACCTTGACCCTGTAGTACTAGTACACCTCCATGTATCCAAGAAGGCCTAGAGCAGACTCTCAGCGAGTACAGCTTACCCTAGCTTGCCTCCATTTCGCATCCAAGAGATACCACAAGGTACTTCACCAGAGGATCAGTAGCATCCTCCTTAGGACCGCAGAGTAAAGCGCCAGTACCCCCACCTGCATCACCATCTGAGGATTCAGAACTATCTTCAGTAGATAACAGTAGCAGCAAAGAAGAGGACCAAGACCAAGCCCAACCCTAAGTCCAAGAACAAGTCCAAGAACAGTTCCACTAAGAAGTCTAATCCAAGAAAGAACCAAGTTAAGAATCAGAATCAGATTCCAGTCCAGAGGATGCTCCAGGACCAGCACCCTCAGCTTCGCCACCTAGACTACATTCTCTACCAAGAGACCCAAGAAAACCAAGCCCTGCACCTGACACTTTACCTAGTCCAGGAAGACCACCTAGTCCACCAAGTTCACTAAGCAATCCAAGCCATGTACCTAACGCCATGTCAGTTCCCCCTAAGGGAAATACTCGTTCTAAATTGCCTACGCCATGTATATTCACAGGAAAGGCAAAGATTTTGACTTATTGAGAATTACCTCCTGGTTCAACACTGTCTATCGATACATCGATGCCTTGGGCATAACACATGATGCTCCTGAAGCCCTGCAGTTATATGGAGCTAATTGCAGAGAGAAAGTCCTCTATCAATTCACCCAATATGAAGCATTCTAAGTAGATTACAGAGTTGCTGGACTCTAACAGAAATTCGAGGCCTACTTCCTTCCTTCTATATCTACTGATACCATCTATGAACATTGGCCTCAGGTCAAGCAAAGTACTAGTAGAAAAACAACACAGATTACCGAAACTGTAATCAGACTTGAAACCATTAGAGACAGTCTCCCTCCAGGAACAATTTCAGACTATTTAGCGAAGCAGAGACTCCTAGATGCTATGAATATCAAGCTCAAGTGAGAAGTGCTACTACACATTACTTTAGACACCTTCTTTAACAAGCTTGTGGAGATACCATAAAAGCGAGATGCAATTTCACACTCTATCGGACGGTATTGAAACCAAAATTATCCCGGAAATGCAACCTCTAATTCCGTTTCCCAACAAGCACCCAACTGCACCCAGAACAGCACCCTGCGAAATGAACCAATATTCTTCAACAATACCTCTCAGCATTACAGACTATTACAGGCAGAGAAGGATTGGAATAGGAGAGACAATGATTGTTACTATTGTGGAAAATATATATACTATACTGATAACTGCTTTGAAAAGAAGAAGCATAGGAGAATCCAGCAGCGGGGAAATGGAAACCCAGGTGGATCCAAGAGACCCAACAATGTTAGAAGAACTTACCACACCCATGAAGGCGATAAGCAAGTGAAGGTATCAGTCACTGTTACCACAAACCTTGCAGGACCTAGTGGAACTCAATCTCTAGACCTCGAAGCATAAATCACAGTCAGTGTTCACAAAGCAAAGGCAGTATTGGATACAGGAACTACAGCAGACAACCTGATATCAGGATGTTTGTCACTACCCACCAAATCCCTTCCAGAGATCTTGTGACTCCGATCAACTTGAAGATAGCAGGTAAAGGATCACGCTCAGTTATCAACTATTTGTCAAAGCCTGACCTGCTGATTGACTAGGAAAGCGGGGATATCTTTGAAGCAGTAGCCTGTTCCCTGTGCAAATATGATATCTTCCTAGGAATGCCTTACCTTACTCCACACCATGCTGTAATAGATTGCGGAATATCTATTATCACCTTCAATGATAAAGAATCACTTGGACCTGCAAGAAAGCAACTCATGCATGAGTTTCAGCCTAGAAAGTAGCAGATGCCTCTGACTTCATTTCCAAGTTTCCTACAGTATTCTCTGGCAAGAAAAAGTGGAATTACCATCCTTAAGAGATGTTAACCACCATATCCAGCTGATAGACACGATTTGGGACCATAATCCGAGATTCTTCACATTTCCTGACAAGATCATGCCCGCATACAGAGCACTAATCGAAGACTGGAAAGCAAAAGGAATCATTTACCCAAGTAAGGCACATAAAGCAGTCAACATATTCTCAAAGTTGAATTCTAATGGCAAAATCAGACTGCTTGCTGACCTTGTCCCAAGAAAGGATGTTACTATCAAAGACCATGGAGTGATTCCCAACCAAACCATGATACTAGGAATTGTTGCCTGAGCAAAGTTCTGATCTACTAGTAACCTGGCAAATTGGTACTTCCAAATCGAGTTCTCCACAGCGATGAGATATACAAGACTATCAAGACACCCTTTGGATCCTTTGCATACATAGTTATGCTGTAAGGAGATGCCAACGCACCTGCTACAACTATGAGATTTATAGAGTTTGTCCTAGATGGATTTATTATTGAGTTCGTTTGGGTATACATGGATGACATTACCATCTACTCAGAAACAGTTGAGAACCAAATTTCACATATCAGATCAATCTTGACAAAACTGAAGCAGCAACATATCAAAGCATCACCAGCCAAATACAAAAACTTTACCACCAAGCTCTCACTCCATGGACAAGTTATATAGGAAAAAGGATTCATGTAAACCCTGACAAAATTCGAACCATCCAAGACTGTCCCACACAAAAATCAAAAACGGATATTCATACCTTTACAGGAGTTGTGATATATTGTACACAGTTCTTCACACACCATGCCTCAACTACTGCCGACCTCTCAGACCTAATTTCCAAAGAATTGCTTGAATCGCGAACCCAGCATGAGCAAGCCATTAAACAGGTTAAGGGCCTGGCCCAGTAGACAATCCCGCTCCGCCCCATCTCATATGAAACATCAGCTGATCTAATATACCTCATTACTGATGCCTCCCTGGTTGGATCAGGAGGATAGGTTGGCCAAAGACCCTTCCCTGAAAAAGCATACCATGCGGCATTCCACAGCAGAAAGTTTGGAACAAGTCAGCAGCACAACCCTGTCCATGAATTAGAACTTTTGGCAATTGTGGATGCCATTGAGGCATTCCACCCGATTCTATCTGGCACCAAGTTCACTGTTGTGTCTGACAACAAGGCACTATCCATTTTCATAAAACAGAGTGACCTAGCTTACCACCAAACTAGATTGTGCATGTTCCTGCCATCTTATAATTTCGATATCATACACAGACCTGGCAAATACAATGTCCTTGCATATGCACTATCAAAGATCAATGAAGACACCTCAGCTCAGAAAGACAAAATACTCGCAGATCCTACAGAGAAGATTGTTAGGAAGACCTCCTTCTTTGCCATGAATAGTTATCAAGACACTACCTCGACATCGCCCATACGCAAGACCCTTCTGCGGCCCTCACTCTTCAAGTACCCTCTCGTATTCTTGTGTTAGGCACATGTGTATGAGGTGCTGAATTCAGTACTGCATTCATACGAAAAAATGCGCTGAAAAAATATACTCATACCCCTCCGGCCCCGTTGTTGGGCCCGCAGGTCACCTGCAGCACCTCCGGCAAAAGACGTTCTCTCACCAAAAAGCCATAAATTGACGCCCCCCTCATAACACCATATGAGTCGTCGCCATCATGGTCTAAGGGTATAATGTCACGTGGTCCATCTTGAGGTCACGTGTTCAACTCCCCGGTACAACAGGGATATTGGTTAAATGAGATATTTTCTACCAAACGGGTTTGCATCTGCAAACCTTCCTGCAAAACGATAATGCTGACCAGACCGAGGGATTTTCAACTGACCCTCCAGAAGGGCCTTCCAGCTTATAATAGCAAGTTGAACGGAAGAAATCGGTCGGTCGTTTAAAGAGTTATAAGAGAAAATATCCTATGAGGCTCTCGGGTGACTGAGGTCGCTGACGCACGGCGACATGACAGTTGATCACCTCATATACGGATAAAGCACAGGTGCATATGGCTAGTAAATTGGTTGACTCCTATTGGAGGATAGGACGCTATCATTGCATGGAATGGATGAGGGGACTGAAGGCTGTGGAGATGTGTGAAGGAGTTCTCAGGGTCAAAGGAGCTCGCCACTTCTCAATCATAGAGAAGATATCTTCATAATTGTAAGGCCATGGGAACAAGGTCGCAGGGTATAAATACCTGGGCAGTCCCCGGTCTTAGATAGAGCATCAAGCAATGGAGAAGAGATCTTATCAATATCATAAGTTTTTACCCAAAAATCTTCACCTACAAGCCTTCCTAGACAATCTCCGTTTAGAAAGAAAGATTAAAGCCTAGTTCGATTTGCTTGCCCTTAGAATCGACTACACTTAACAGTATATTGATATTTCTCCTTGTTACCAAGGCTCTTTACATGACTACTGGACACCTCCAAGTCATACCTTAGGAATCACATAAGCTCAGAGCTGATTCCACACTCTTCGACGAGCTACTGCTCGAACCACGTCCTTTAAAATACAACTCCTAATTCGAAGAAATACTTGAAAACTCCCTCTTGGAGATTCAAATCTATATACCTCAGGAACCCTCCTGGTTCACTGATCCCCTATTGATTCCTACCGAATCAGATTTCCAAGAAATCTACGAACACTTCTACAGTCCCACCTTCCTGTGGAAACCGTTCCAAGACTACGATACTGAAGAAGAAGGAACCTCCAGTTCCTTCAGCTTTACCTCCCCCTCCTTCACCACATCTCTTTGGAGACTAGGGAAACATCCGGAGTCCCAATAATACGGGATAGCCCGACAATTGACTGTCGATACGGAGAAAGACATGTCGGACATAGAAGAAGTCTCTCTGGTTGGAAGCGACCATGCACCTGGACGCTCCAGGTCACCTTTGGCTCTCCACCACCTTTCACAGCAAAGTGGAGTCAGACAATCGGCCCCTGGAACTCGGTCAAGCACTCCCCGTCCCCCCGACCCCAGAAATCCAGCTATAGAAAGATTAGTAGAACGTATAGGCCAGGCAATGAGCTACTTCGACCGTACCATCCAGGAATCGGTTGATATGCAACATCTGGCATACCGTGAACTATCTGGTCAAGCTCAGGATCAGGCAAATCAACTCCAGCACCATGCTCAACAGATAACCCATGGGGAACACATCATTGGCGAAGAGTTCAAACAGGTCAATTCTGGACTTGAAATGTTAGCAACTGAAACCGCTGCATTTCAAGATGCAACCACCAAACGGTTGGAGGCAAAGTTGCGGGCGCAGGAAGAACGGGCTGCACATCATGAAGCGGTAAGTACCCAACTTCATGCTAACATTGGTGTAACAGGACAAGAGTCGCTGGATCGAGACCGCCAGCCAGAACATGCTTTGGCTAGGCAAAAAGCAGAACTCCTCCAAAGACAAGTGGCCGCACGAAAAGAACATGAGCGGACCAGGGAGGAGTTACGAGAACTGCACCATCGCCTTGAACAAGAGCGGTCAGAAAGAGAGGCCTATGGGATCAGGCAGAATGCCGCATCTGAGCAACTAAATCAAATGTTGACTTGGATGTATGAAACTTTGGTGCAACTACAAGTTGCGAGGAACCCACCAAGCGTGTAGGAAATAGTGGCATCACAGCCAGTGGAAAATCTGGGATTGGAAAAACGAACCACAGCCGATGGTGGAGAAGAGTTCCGGTTCATTTCCAATAGAGATATGGGATACACTGTGGATCATGGGGATGAAACGGAAATGGTGGAAAGGAGCAACCACTGCCCACTCCGGCGAATGTACCTAACCTGGGAGATGATGACCCTGGGTCTGAAGATGGAGGTGGCCCCTCATGACGAGGTAGTGAGCCATCACGAAGACCCTTGCCTGGCCGCAAGTTCGAATCCAAAGCGGACGCATGGGTTGACCGACTAGGGCAAGCCTTGTCAAGGACCAACCGCCGGCAAGCGGATCCACCATTTAAGTTTGAGAATAAGCCTACTAAGGATGTGCGAGTATGGTTATTGAATTGCGAGGACTACTTTGGGAGAAACCTATGGCAATGGGAAAACGATGAAGAACGCATCAAGTATGCATTAGGAAGAATGGAAGGAACCGAGGTAGCCCCTTTCTCGATAATCTATCGGAAGAAAATGACTGCGGACCTCGGATTCCCAAAGTATGAGGGTTATGATTTCTGGATCACTTTCCGAACCAAAGTTACAGAACGATTCTCACTACTGCATAAGGCACAAAAAGCCTTAGCCGAGATGGAGAAGGTCCGGTATACAGGGGATATAGAGAAGTATCTCCTCACTATGGAAAACTACAATATCGAGGCGGAAGTATTAGGTATCGCTAGGAGAACTATAATTCAGTGGCAACTTCCTATTGTAGCGATGCGTAAGCTATCACATGAGAATCACGACTTGGATAGCGAATGGATAAAGGCAGTCCGCAGAGTTACCAATGCAGAAAAATCGTTCAAGGAACAACAAGGACTATTCAGAAAAAACGACTTGGGGAAAAGTGACTTGCAGAAAAGAAAACGTGAGGAGGATTCAAAATCCCGCAAGAACACAGCTGGAAATAAAAAACGGAAAACCTATACGGCAGCTGAAAAGGCTTCCTACAAATTGAAAAAACAAGAGGAAAAAGGGAAAAAAGCCTACACTGAAGGAAAGGTTGAGCATACAAATTGGATTGAAGCTCATAAAGGAATCCTTAAGGACAAAATTGAAGAATGAAAGAATGCCAACCAATGCACCCGTTGCACATTAGCCAACCATACTTGGAAGTTCTGCAGGAAACAGGCCCAAGTATCGGTTATAGGACAGAAAAGGGGAAATTTCAAACCCCAATATCGACGACCCCAGATAACAAAGGGGTAACCAGAACCCAAAACCAGTGTTAACCAAGTCAACCAGCCCAGGATTTGGGAACTGGACGACATGGATGAAACCTAAAAAAGGTTTTAAGGTATCGACAGTGACGGCGACTGGGTACTCGGTTATGGACCCTTTACCGAAACCGAAATTAAGAAGGTGGCTCGACCTCAGCAAGGTCCTACTAGCAGCTATTCTGCGCTTCCCCGTAGGAAACTCAAAACCAAAGCGAGAGTCACTAAAAGCAATCCAGACCTACGGGACTATCGCAGACCTAAGAATGACAGGCGAGCAAGAAGCGATTAACTTGGACGGCGGCTCGTGGTAGTCCGGGACTAACTCTGGGAACCTGAAACTCAAAAAGAAGAAAGTGGAGCACCACATTTGATGTATATCGGACCTGAGTACGGAAGATGGTCAACTAAACACGCATTCTTATAAAGCCCTAAATGCTTACAAGAGATCCAAGGAAGAGTGGACAGACCAGCACTCACTCGGGACTTATTAAGAATGACAAGGGGAAATCAGTCTAGCCTGGATCATGAGAAGCCTTCTAGGAACGAAATATATTACCTGTCGGCTGGATAACGGAATAGTTGGAGAAACGGAACAGGATTACAGACATCAAGAAAAATGAACAGGAAGAGAATGAGTAACTACGGCTACCTAGTCCACACGTTAAATGGAGCAGGGTAAATCTGTCCCAAACCTGGACTCCGGCTTTGTGGACAAGATAGGCATGATGGACTCATGGGGTAAATGGGGCGATGCGTGAAGAATCCCCGGAGCCCAAATACGCTGCTATAGTCGAAACGATAAGAGTGCAGCTTCAGTGATGACTAAAGCGTTGGCTGAGAAGGGCAAATGGCAGGTGTATGGGAACCCTTCGGCAAGAGGTAAAGACCGCTAGTAGTGGGCACCCCAGTACACCAAAGACAGAGATTTTAGTTTGTCTAAGGAGGCTTAAATAGCCGAAACCGTGCGGGCATGGTAACAAACACCCTAAGTTACCACAACCAAGAAAATGTAATACAAAAGACATGCACAGGCTCCTAGCGGCCCTAATAGAAGGAATAAAACCGAAGCACCAGCCCCGCCTTATTATTCATGCCCAGAAGGCAGGGCAACCATCGAAGCAAATGGAGAACGGATCCCGATCTGTGTGTTATTAGACTCAGGGTCTAACATATTCCTAATTAACCAAGTACTGGTTAATAAACATCGCTTACCATAGCACACCCGCATATATAGCTTAGACATTTACACCTTTGAAGGAACCAAGCAGCAAATGGGGGAAAACACTACACACATCCTATTCTCTTAGAGATCGGAAGCAATGCAAACCGATCTCACATTTTGTGCGAAATTGCGAATGCTGGCAAATATGACCTAATCATCCCATTCGGATGGTGGCATACAGAACATCCTAGAAGGTACATTGAGGGGGCGCAAGTATGGATATTTAAAGACGAGAAATGCCAAAGTCATGTTAATGATGAAGGCATAGACTTGACATTTGAATGGGATGAAACCGTGGCATACGACCCTTAAGCACGATACATTGGAAGAATCGAAATAGCACCCACTCCAGAGTCAAAAGAGATTCTGCAAATACCTCAGGAATACCATGAATTCAAGAGGGTTTTTGCACCAGAAACGGCAGAGAAACTAGCCGGAAGAAGAACGTTTGACCACGCCATTGACTTGATACCCGGCGCGGTACCGCCATGGGGCCCGATATATCCTATGCCAGCCCACCAGCTGGATTTGCTTAGCAAATACCTGCAGAAAATGCAGGATCAAGGAAAAATCGTGGAAAGCAAATCTCCTGCAGGGGCTCCAATTTTATTTGTCCCTAAACCTGACGGTTCAATGAGGCTATGTGTGGACTACCGACAGTTAAATAAGCTAACGGTGGCTAACAAATACCCGCTACCCCTCATGAGCGAGCTCCACGACCGGGTGGCTGCGGCCCAAATATTCACCAAGCTCGACTTGAAAGATGGCTATCACCTCCTAAGGATAAAGGAAGGCAATGAGTGGAAAACTGCATTCCGGACACTATACGGCTACTTTGAATACAAAGTAATACCATTAGGGCTGGTAAACGCGCCGGCCACATTCTAGGCCATGATGAATAAAATTCTAAGTGAATTTTTAGATCATGAAGTAGTGGTCTACCTAGACGACATTCTAATTTACTCCAAGACAGAGAAAGAACACGTCGACTTGGTCTAAAAAGTACTCTCTCGCTTGGAAGAATATGATCTAGCGGTATCAACCACCAAGTCGGTTTTCCACGTTGATACAGTTGAATTTTTAGGGTATATAGTGGCAATTGATGGAGTTACCATGATCGAAAGAAAGGTCGAAAGCATAAAAAATTGGAAGGCACCAAGGTCGGTCAAGGAGGTACAAATATTCATTGGCTTTGCCAATTTTTACTGGCGTTTCAGTAAGGATTTCTCCAAAATCTGCAAACTAATAACCGAAACCTTGAAGTGCGACCCCAGAAAATTCAGCTGGGGGCCGGAACAAAACTGAGCGTTTGAAGAACTTAAGAAAAGATTCATCTCCGCCCCTATACTCTGTCATTTCTACCCAGACAGAGAAACAATTGTGGAAACAGATGCAAGCGATTTTGCGCAAGGATGTATCCTCTCCCAGTGTAAAGACAAAAAGCTATATCCGGTGGCTTTCCACTCACTGAAGCTGAGCCCAGCAGAGGGAAATTATGAGATCCATGATAAGGAACTCATGGCGATTCTGGCAGCATTTAAAGTGTAGAAACAGTACCTGGTCGGAACAGAAAAACCAGTAACTGTGTACACTGATCACCAGAATCTACAGAACTTCCTTACAACTAAGGTATGGAATCTACAACAAATACGATGGGCACAGCCACTAGCGAACTACAATTTCAAGATTGTCTACTGACCGGGAAAACGAGGCGGAAAGCCAGACGCACTAAGCAGATGGCCAGAGTACCGTCCTGAGGAGTGAGCTGCGGATAGCGAACAGTCAATACTCAAGCCTTCTCACTTCCAAATCACACTGTTGCACTTAAATCAGCCTAAAAGGGAGGAAAGAATAATTGACACAGAGTCGACTAATTTCTTGCGAAGAAAATTGCTAACTCCAAAAGCACGAATGCCTACAAAAGGGTCCCGACTAGCAGCCGGACACAACCTGTACGCACTAGAGGACTTTATAATGACGGCCAAAGGACAAACGTTGGTGGAAACTGGAATTTCCGTCAGATTACCAAAAGGAACATATGCACGGTTGGCACCACGCAGTGGAATGGCCACCAAATTTGAGATCAGCATTGGCGCAGGAGTAATCGACGCTGATTACACTGGAGAAGTTAAGGTTATCATAATAAATCATGGAAACCAAGATTGCCAGGTTCGCAAAGGGGACCGAATGGCACAAATGATTATTGAGAACATAGACATGGTGGAAGCTATGGAAGTGGACGGACTAGCAGAAACTGCAAGGGGCAAAGGCGGATTTGGAAGGACGGATGTATCACCCAGACGATCAGCTGCAACAAAGACTCAGGTAGTGGTTGCATACTTGCAAGCGGACCAGGCCGAAAATGAGTTTCTTGATGAAATGGACCTTCAAGTAAAACAAGACAAAGGGATACTCCTAATGTCTAATGCTATAATGTCCAAGGTCGCTATTAGGAAATATGACCAAACATTATTAAAAACCATCAAAGAGGCAGGCCATGACGATCAAGACTGGTAGGAATGCAAGCAACAATTGGAAACGTTAACAATTGAGGGCAAACCACTACCAAGTCACTGAGCAGTAACTGAAGGACTGATATACTATAAGAATCGCTTATACATTCCAGACAATGAATAGCTGCAGACAACTATAGCAAAAGGCTGCCACGACTCTAAGGTAGCTGGACACTTTGGACAGGAGAAGACTCTGGAAATTGTGACCAGAGACTTCTATTGGAGAGGGCTAATAGCGTGGATGAATGACTACGTACGGTCATGTGATGAATGTTAACACAATAAATCCCCAAGACATGCGCGGTTAGGTCTGCTGCAGGCTCGACAAGTCCCGTTTGCAGCCTGGTCATCCATATTGACCGACTTCATCACACAACTACCAGAATCACAAGGAAGAATACAAATTATGGTAGTCGTGGATCGGTTTCCAAAGATGGCTCACTTCATAGGTCAGGAAAGTAATGCAACTGCGAAGGAGGTTGCAAACTTATTCTTGATGGAACTCTGGAACTTACATGGACTCCCAGCAGAAATTATATCCGACATGGATGCAAAGTTTTCAGGAGAATTCTGGGGATCCCTATGCAAAACTTTGGGGATAAAACGAAGAATGTCAACCACGTACCACCCGCAAACTGATGGACAAACGGAGACGACCAACCAAGTGCTGGAAGGATACCTCAGAAACTTTGTCAATTATGTTCAAACGGACTGGTACCAGTTGCTCCCATTAGCCGAGCATGCCTACAACAAATCGGTAACGAATGCTCATGGCAGGTCACCCTTCAACGCAAACTATGGATTTCATCCACAAACAGAATGGATGAAGGAACAGAAAGCCCAGAATCCATGCGCCCAGCTATACGCACACTGGATGCAAACAATACACCATATGGCCAGAGAAGCGCTGGAACAGACACGGGAAAATATGAGCAAATATTACAACCGCAAGTCTAAGCAGCAACCAGACATCAAGGTCACGGACCTGGTCATGTTAAATGCAAAAAATATACGCACCAAGGGACTCTCGAAGATTCTTAGCCCAAAGATGTATGGCCCTTTTAAGGTACTGGAAAAAAGGGGAGAATGTGCCTATAAACTCGAAATATCACCAAGGAGGAAAATCCATCGGATATTTCATGTATCACTGTGGGAACCCTATTGAACATCTAATCGACCCGCAAGGGAACAACCTCACCGCGAGCCAGAAGAAATCGATTCAGCTTTTGAAAGGGAAATCGAAAGAATCGTAAAGACTGAAAAATTCTCGTATACCCGGCGCGTGGGTGGTCGGAACCGACAGATGCGTGAATTACGGTATTTTGTAAAGTGAACTGGGTGTTCTGAAGATGAAAATACTTGGGAACCACTAAACCATTTAGAGCATGCACAGGAATTGGTGGAAGCATTTCATAGGGAGAATCCGGATATGCCAGTGGGGGCAGACGTTGAATGACAAGGAAAAGGTTTTCCTACTGTGGACAAGCAAACGCGATAGGTTTTTCATCCTACCAAGTCGAGTTCAAAAAGCAGGAGTTTATTTTATTTTTTTTATGTTTAATTTTGTGTGTTATTTTGGATAAAGGAAAAGCGAAAGGGGTTAATACCTATAAAAGCGATTCGAGACGAACTCTCGGAGGGGGGAGCTCATGTTAGGTACATGTGTATGAGGTGCTGAATTCAGTACTGCATTCATACGAAAAATGCGCTGAAAAATCCTACTCATACCCCTCCAGCCCGGTGGTTGGACCCGAACGTCACCTGCAGCACCAACGGCAAAAAACGTTCCCTCACCAAAAAGCCATAAATTGGCGCCCCCTTCATAACACCTTATAAGTCGTTGCCGTAATGGTCTAAGGGTATTATGTCATGTGGTCCATCTTGAGGTCACGTATTCAACTCCCTTGTCCAGCAGGGTAATTGGTCGAATGAGATATTTTCTACCAATCGGGTTTGCATCTGTAAACCTTCCTGCAAGACGATAACGATAACACGACGGAGGGATTTTCACCTGACCCTCCAGAAGGGCCTTCCTGCATGTAATATCAAGTTGAAGGGAAGAAATCGTTCGGTCGCTTAAAGAGTTATAAGCGAAAATATCCTATTAGCCTGTCGGGTGACGGAGGTCGCCAATGCACGGCGCCATGAGACTTGATCACCTCATATACGGATAAAGCACCAGTGCATATAGCTGTAAATCAGTGGACTCCCATTGGAGGATAGGACGCTATCATTCCATGGAATGGATGAGGGGATCGAAGGCCGTGGAGATTTGGGAAGGAGTTCTCAGGGTCAAGGGAGCTCGCCACTTCTAAAACATAGACAAGATATCTTCATAGTTGTAAAGCCATGGGAACAAGGTCGCCGGGTATAAATACCTGGGCAGTCCCAGGTCTTAAATAGAGCATCAAGCAAAGGAGAAGAGATCTTATCAATATCATAAGTTTTTACCCAAAAATCTTTACCTACGACCCTTCCTAGACAATCTCCGTTTACAAAGAAAGATTAAAGCGTAGTTCGATTTGCTTGCCCTTAGAATCGACTACCCTTAACATCTTGCTCCTGAACATTACTCCATGTGGACTTGACATCATGGCAGCAGCTCAAACCCTACTAGCTCCCAAGAAGGGAGTTACTATTCTGATTCTATTGAACAAGCCATGGATAAAGCAGCAGATACCATTGAGCTTGCAACTAATGCCATTCAAGGTTATGAAATCGTCGAGACCACCTCCTATATCAGTAACTCTTAAGAGCCATCCTAAGCCACAGTACTTATTGTGTGACCTAAAGCTCAACTGTCTGGCATGTGGAGAGAATTAACAATCCTCCTGCAGATATGGACCAACCAATGCATCCACATGCTATTACCAACTGCTTTAAACATATCCATGAGTCTATCAGTCAACTGGAATCTATTACAGTAACCAACTCCAGCAATATCGCCCTCAGCAGCACAATATCTAAACCTGACCCTCAGCCGCACCAGTCGCTTCTCGACCCACAGTCAGTGAATTGGACCAATTTCTGGAATGTAATAGAAACTCAGCCATGCACTGGACTGCCCATGTCTGGGATAAATGCCAAACCCACATAAATGGTGAGAATACAGGATGCTTTCCCTTAGGATCTCGCGATATTCTAGGACCCTTGCCTCTCTACTCTTCCTCTAACTTTGTCTCCGCTTGTTACATACCTATCCCTAGTCTGCCGGACAAGGCATACTATCTTCTTCAACTACAACAGGTAAAGATACGTACTGCTGGTCTTACCGCTCGTCAGGTCTCGTAGCCTTATGTTGCCGTGGAAACGCAGAGTCCTCTCACTCATAGCCCTTGCGACTGCTTCTTAGCGATACGTTCCCTGAATCACGTTTCAGTCGGTGATATAAACGGATGGTCGTAATAAGAATAAAGTATATATTGAACTAATAGATAAAATATAACATAGGAAGTAACTTAGGAGGTTGCGTGAAGAGCTAGCTATCTGTGTCCGTGACCCACCTCATAGAGGCACTCTTCCCACAACCCTAACCCTGGTGACTTACTATGAGTCACCTCTTTACTATGACTCCCGTGTGAGTCATATTATAACAAATATCCTATGACTCATAATTTGAGTCATAGTATACAATCTCCATAGTATTCAATATCCATAAAAGGTCATGGGCGCTAATCGCGTCACATGCGTGAAACCCCTGACTCATACTTGTAGTCAAGTGCGAAAGTCATAACATCATATGACCTCACAGTCGTGAGTCATGAAACCATAAACAAAATTCAAACCAAATATCATAATCATAAATGATCTCACAAATCATGAGTCATTTGAAACATTCCATATTGCTAAGTCACGATTTGTGACAATAGCTCATCTCTCCCTTCAGCTTGAGTCCCATCAAGCTAATCACCAAGTTTCATTACTTGGTTCTCAAATCTTCTCGCGTTGCGACACAACTTCCGTATTATTTGTTCCGTTGTGTGTAACTGTTTCCTGACCATCTCCAATATCAGGTCTGCCACCGCGATAGTTCGTTTTTGGTGCGCAATGGTGGTTTGTTGCACTTTGAGAGTCTCCAACTGGAGTCTAATCGTTCCTTGGGCTTTATCCAGTTAGATTTCAAAGCCCGAAATTTTCCTTTGGAGGCATTCAATATATGCCTGCGTGTGTTGCCTTTCGGTATCATTGTTTTGGGTTTCCTCGCCCCTCTCCAACCGTCCCCTCCTGGCTTCCGTGCGCTGAGCCTCCTTCCTTATCAGTTCTTCTCTTTTTCCCCACGCCTTGGTGTAGTATCCTGCCCGCTTCTTCGCATCCCGGTGGGCTCGACAGTTATTTCGGTAACACTCCTCCCATCTCGTTTCTGCATGTGGTTGTTTTGGCCAGTAACAGGCCCCTTCCTTGTCTCCTCTATGGACGTTACAATGCTCATCATAGCATGCCGTCCAGCTCATCGCGTTATGGTCTGATGCCCTTTGCCGGTCCTCTACCATCGCGTAGCCGGGGCAAGTTGGAGTGATTTCTCGCATTGGGATCCCCAACCGTCTTTCCTTGCTTCTTGTTTGATTTCTTCCCAGCCTTGGTTTATCTGGATATCGTTGTGGAAGTGTTTGATTGCATTTTCAGCGTGTTCGAAGGTTTCCGCTGGGTGCCAAAATTTATCGTGATCAGGAGAATATCCTTTCCACTTCACTCGATATTGGAGTCTTCAGTAATGTAGTCGTGAATCGACTATTCTTTCAAGTTCGTATTCTGTTTCGCCTTCGATTTCGATTGGTGGTGGTCGTGACTGGATCTGTGGTGGGAATCTTGGGTCTTGGTAGGGTTCGATAAGTGATTTGTGGATGGTGTTGTATATTCTTATCGATGAGGGAAAGTCCAGCTTATATGCACTGTTTCCCACTATTGTCAAGATCTTGAAGGGCCCCATCTTCCTGTAATTGAGTTTCTTGCATGGTCTTGTGGTCCTTACATTCCTTGGTAGGAACCATACTATATCTCCTGATTTCAAATTCGGATTGGGTTTTCTGTCTTGATCGTAATTTTGTTTCTGTAGATGTTGTGCAGCCACCATATCCTCGTGTATGGTATCATGCCATTGGTTCATTTCGTCTGCCTGTATCTTCCGATCTGGTCTCAGATGACCCCTTGTGTCATGTTTCGGGTGTTGTCCGTAGTTTGCAAAGAAGGGTATTGTCTTAATTGTTTCTTGTTGTCCGTTATTGTATGCAAACTCCGCAAAAAGGTAATAGTTCATTCAACTTATCTTGTTGATAATTGATGTATGCTCTCAGGTATTGTTCCAGGATGGCATTGGTTCTTTCAGTCTGTACATCGGTTTGTGGGTGGTAAGCCGTGCTCAGTTTCCTTTCGATTCCCAACCTCTGGGCTGTCTCCTTCCATAGGTGAGAGGTGAACAGTGTTCCCCTATCGGTGATGATATCATGCGGTAATCTGTCACGATTGGTGACCAAGCAAGGCAGAATTCGCATGACTCATAGTTATGAGTCACAAGGTTGTTATATTTCGCACTATGACTCTTTAGAAGTCATGGGGTTTCACATGATGCACACTTGTGCAATCATTGTTATGTTGTGATTGGTTGATCGTGCGCATGACTCACATTTGTGAGTCATATGATGTAATGATTTTCGCACATGACTCACACTATGAGTCATGGGTTTCGCGCATGTGACCAATTTAGGGCACATGACTTATTATAAGAGTTATAAATGGTTGGCACGTGGCGCAGTTGACTCAGAGGAGTCAGCTGATGGATTTCATACTATGACTCACTATGAGTCATAGAGGTCGTGTGACTCACAGGTATGAGTCACCAGGGTTAGGGTTGAGGGAAGAGTGCCTATATAAGGACCTCTAAGTGACCTGTAGTTAGGACTCTTCACGCAACCATCTAAGTTCTTTCCTATACAATTACTTTACCTCTGTACCGTTCCATCCCCTATTGGCGTTGTGCGATAGGAACCATAGGGTTCAGCTATCTAGACAACGTAGGCATAGGCCTAAGAGCAATAGTGGAACTCCACCTCGTACTACTCGTTGCAATAGTACTCCTACCCTAGTGGCTGAGATTAGCGCCACGCCCCATACCGGACTACAACAACGGCCCGGTCATATTCATCCAACCCAAAGAGAAGTAGTTACCTGTTGCAGAACCAGCTTACCGCATAGGATCGTAACATAATCCATGTAACCCAAAGATTTCTTTTGCAAAGGTTTGCGTGAATTGTTTTGTTCTCATATCCTTCCTGCATGCAATAAAATGACTCCTTTTTGTCGGTCTGTCGATGACTACCAAGATAGCATCGTATCCGTCCGATTCTGGTAAATCCGTCATAAAATCCATTGATATCGACTTCCATGGCTTATCTGGTGCTTCGTTTGGTGGTAGTTGACCATACGGAGCATGTCGGAATGATTTCGTTCATTAACAAATGTCATAGTTCTTGACATATTTCTTTATCGTTTCTCGCATCCCAGGCCAGTAATAACTGCGGCTGATGAGTTCCGTGGTCTTCGTTGTCCCACCATGTCCTGCTTGCAGAATGTCGTGATTTTTTCTGATAAGTTCTGTCCTTATCTTTTCCTCTTCTGGTACCCAAATCTTGTTCTGGTACCATAGGCAGTCATCCTTCTATTGGCATAGCCCCAGGGCTACATCCTTGATTTCTTTTGTTCCTTGTTCCAATGCTTTCCTTATCTCTAGTATGTGAGGGTCCTTCCCACTCTGTTCCTTAAGATTTCTCATCTCTTCTCCGGGAAAGCTAATTGTATCCATTTCCTTTATCCTTATCTCCTAAAAGTATTTTTCTTGTAGTAATAGGATCCTTTGTTTCTGTTTGATCCTGTCGTCATCTTCTTCTGGTGCATCTTGACTTCTCCTTGTCCATGCTTCTGGCTTGCCGCTTTCCTTTCCTGGCCGATATTCGATCCATCTATTGTATTGGATTAACTTCTCGCTCCACCAGATCTGTCTTTCATTAAGATCTTTTGTTGTCGTGAAAGGGACCAAGTCCTTATAGTCAGTGAGGATCCTTGTCTTGTGATGGCTTCCCAACACATATCGTCTCTATTCCTTGAGTGCCTGTACTATGGCCAATAGTTCTTTGTTGTGAATATCATAGTTGCATTCAGCATTCGTCATTGTCTCTAATCGGAATGCCACGGGCCGCCATTTCTCGTCTTCGCACTATTGCGATAAAATCACCGAACAGACATACTTCGATGCATTTGTTTCGATTATAATCGGTCTTTCCGGCTTGAAATAGGTGAGTACGGGTGCTAAAGTTATTTTTTCTCTCATCTTATCGAACGCCTTGCTTTCTGCTCTACACCACTTCCATTTTGCATTTTTCTTTGTTAGATTGTATAGGGGTTTTGCTCTACTGCTAAACCCCTCAATGAATCTTCGGTAAAAGTTGCAGAATCCGTTGAATCTTTGGATATCGGTCTTGTTCTTCGGAATTGCCCATTCCCATATGGCTGCTGTCTTGATAGGATCCATCCGGACTCTTTCTTGGTCAATAATAAACCCTAAGTATTCCACTTCTCTCTTGTGGAATTCACACTTAGTTGGCTTGATTCTCATTCCGGATTTTCCAATCGCTTCCAGGATCTTTCCCACGTCTCTCTGGTGCTGCTCCATTGTTTCTGAGTACACTAGTACGGGATCCAAATGTACTATGCAGCATATGTCTAAGAATCGGGGTAACATTTGATTGATCCATCTCTGGAATATTGCCGGTGCACTGGTCAAGCCGAATGGCATTACCAAGTATTCATAAGTTCTGTATCGTATCGCGAATGTAGTTTTCCTTTCATCTCCTTCCTTGATTCGCACATTGTGGTATGCATCCTGAATATCAAGCTTCGTAAAGTATCGGGCACTGTTTAGCCTATCCAAGGCTTCCCCGATTAGTGGTAGTGGGTACCGATCTTTTTTTCGTGATTTCGTTAAGTCGTCGATACTCCACACATAGTCGTAATTTTCCGTCTTTCTTTTTCACAAAAAGGATGTGTGCTCCTGTTTCTGCGAAGTTGTCTCATATTCATCCCCTTTCCAGATTCTGTTTCAAATAGCTTCTCAATTCTTCCAGTTCCGCTGCTCCTAGTGGATATAACCTCTTTGCAGTGATTGTCTTTCCCTTTTCTAGGTTAATCTCGTGGTCCACTCCTTTTCTGTGAGGCGGTCACATGGCCTTTTCTTTCTCTTCGAAGAGATCCAGGTATTAGTGATATACCTCTGGTATCATCGGTGCCAAGGGTTCCTTTCCTGGGTATTTTTGGGCCTTAATAGCCAGTTCAGTACTGTCATTCATTGCCTTCTAATAGCATTGGCCGTCCTCCTGGTTCCGCTTGAGAATGCCTGTGATCTCTCCTCTTCTGTAGAACTTCCCAAAAGCTTGAGCCGAGATCTCGCAGATCTCTATTCGTTTCTGGACCTTTTTTGTTTATTCCCGGGTACCCTCTGATTCGTTACTGTCCCGGTCTCTTTTGTGGTCCGTACTTCTGAATCGTTTGTCTTCTCGTTCAGTCTTTGTAAGTACTTCAACTTCCTTGCATTCCCCGTCCAGGTATCTTTCACATATCAGTTGTGCTATCCTGTCACCAGAGTTGACTGTGAAGTCTTCGTCCCCGAGGTTCACCATTACTACCTACAGTTCCCCTGTATAATCCGCATCTATTACACCCGCGTTGGTTGTAAGCCTGTTCTTGCCTGCCAACCCGGTTCATAGTGCAATGCGCCCATAAGTGCCCTGTGGTAATCCGCTGGCTATTCCAGTTCGGATAACTTCTTGCCCTTTGGCTCGTAATGTTGCTCATTCGCAAGCGTACAGGTCGTGTCCTGCCACCCTTAGGTTGCCTCTCATAGGCATCGTTGCCTCTTTAGTCCACCTTTTGACTAGGATCAGTTTATCCGTTTTTGCCTGAACAGTTGTGAACTTCATGTCTAAGTTCTCCTCCAGGGCTTCCGCTTCAGGGACTGTAAAGACCCTCGATGACTCTTTTAAACACCAGGTCGTGCATCACTCACTATCAAACGTGATGGTCCCCTTTCCCCAATCAATTGGAGGGCTATGTTCTCTCAACTATGGCATTCCAAGAACTGCTTCATAGTTTTGTAAATTTGCCACTTGGAAGGTAATCATTTCCCTATGGCTACCGATGTCCATAGGTACGTCGTCGTATGGGTTACAGGACCCATCGCCCGCAGTTTGCCGTCCGCCATGTAAATCTCTCGTTGTTGTTTGGCCTTTACCATAGTCATGCCGTACTTTTCGCATACCTCTTTATCAATAAAGTCCTCAGTCGCGCCTGAGTCGATCATTCCGTTGATGCTGATAATCTTATCTCTGCCATGTAGTCGCATTTTTACCATGATATCATCGTTTTCGTGTTCCAGTGATTCCATGTTGTTTAGTGCCGCGTAGAAGTTTCATATCTCGATGGGTTTCTTTTTCCCCTTGTCCCTCAAACCATCGGTTACTGGGGACTATCGTCTTTTTCCTCTTCGTTCTTTTCCTTTTCGAGATCTATTTTGAGGATTGCGATTTTTTGTTTCCATCGTGGGTTCTGAACCCTACTGACTGTCCTCGCTCGGTATTCTTTCTCGTCTTTCGAGTTGGTGCAGTTTCTCGTCTTGTGTCCTTGCTTTGCACATGCCATACACAGATTGTTGTTTCTTCTCCTCCAATACTCGGTCTTTGATATGTTAAGAGCTTGTCTTCGCCTAGTCGCATCTAGGTGAAATGGATCCCCGCGAGACTCCGGTAGTCCTTGGGTCTTGAAGGTGCCGTCTTAGTTTCTGGAGTTGTCGTATGTTTTGGTCTTTGACCTTCCTTGCACATGTTTGATAAGGTCCAAGCGGTTTTCCTGATTAATGGACCATACCGCCATTACCTCAGTCGTCATGAAGTCTTGAGCCCTCATGGCTCATGCGTTCTGGTTTTCTTTGTGTAAGCCTCTTAGAAAGGCCCTTCCCAAGGTTACTTTGTCGTATTCTGCCTCTGTTGCAAATAGTGGTAACTCGTTCCAGAAATCAGTCACATTCTGGCTCCCTTGCTTGATTTTCTTGATTTTATTTCTTGCCGTTTCCCTAGCATCCACGTCGCTGAATTGGATGCGTAGAGTGGCTTAAAATTCTGCCCTGCCATTCCATATGGCTGGGGTCTTTCCTTCCACATTTGGAATAATCCATTTGCCTACTAAGTCCCTCAGTAGGGATTTGGCGAAGTCCACTTTTAATCCGGCTTCATTTTCTCCCCATCCTAGTACAGTGTAGCACATTGCAAGTTGGACTAGCCATGCTTGCAGTTTGGTACGGTCTCCTGTGTATGTATCTGGGGTTTTGATTTTTGGCCTCCGCACAGTCTATTCCTGTCGATTTTCCTGAACCGTTCTGATCAACTCTTGGAGTTGTTCTCTCGTGAGAGTTATCGTATCCGCTGCTCCTGCTACCCCCGACATTCTTTGTATTGGCGATGCTCCTGAGCTTACTTACCCTGATCTTGATCTTGGTTCCGGGGTGGTCGGGCTTGGAGGTCTAGGGAATCCTTCCCGCGATATGTCGCTTAAGGCTTGTCCAAGTTCTGCTTGTAGACCTAAGAAAGTCTGTGGATCATTGAATTCTGGTACTTCTGTATCTGTAGGAGAATCCGTTTTGTATTCGTCAAGTGTCGCAAAAGACGCAACCAAATGTTACATACCTATGCCTTATCTGCCAGACAAGGCACACTATCTTCTTCAACTGCAATAGGTAACGATACGTACCGCTGGTCTTACCACTCGTCAGGTCTCGTAGCCTTACGTCGGCGTGGGAACTCTGAGGCCTGTCACTCCTGGCCCTTGCGACTGCTCCTTAGCGATACGTTCTCTGAATCACCTTTTAGTCGGTGATATAAACGCATGGTCGTAATAAGAATAAAGTATAAAGTGAACTAATAGGTAAAATATAACATAGGAAGTAACTTAGGTGGTTGTGTGAAGAGCTAGCTATCTGTGTCCGTGACCCTCCTTATATAGGCGCTCTTCTCACAACCCTAACCCTGGTGACTTTACTATGAGTCACCTCTTTACTATTCTTCCCGTGTGAGTCATAGTATTACAAACATCCTATGACTCATAATTTGAGTCATAGTATACAATCCTCATAGTATTCAATATCCATAAAATGTGATGTGCGCTAATCGCGTCACATGCGTAAAACTTCTGACTAATACTTGTAGTCAGGTGCGAAAGTCATAACATCATATGACCTCACAGTCGTGAGTCATGAAACCATAAATATAAATCAAACCAAACATCATAATCATAAATGATCTCACAAATCGTGAGTCATGTGAAACATTCCATATTGCTAAGTCACGATTTGTGACACCCCTCATCATACCAAGTGTAGAGTAGAGAACAGATGGGCTGTTCCTCCTCCCCTCCACGATCATGATAGCTACCCAGCCATTCATACAGTTATTGATAAGAGAAAAGAATGAGAAATACCAGATATAGACCAAGGATGAGATCTACCTACCCAAGAAGCACCTGTCGATTATGAGGATTGCATCTTTGATGAGCCCTCTTCACAGCTAGACCTTCGCACTTTTCAGCTTACCAACTTCATGAAAGGAAGGTGGTACTCCAGCATTCGTAATGCTACCCCGAATGAACCTTTCCTTGAGCCAGTTACCAAGGCTATCGACCACACTGACTGGCTCTTATATGATGGAGTTTACATCAGAAAGGGGAAGGATGACAGTAGAGACTGTCCTTATGTCCCCTATGAAGCAAGTTATCAAGGTGATAATATCACAAGTGAAATTGTAGGCATTATTCATGAAGAAATGCCACATATGGGTTGGCTGAAATGTTTGAATATACTTCAAGACACTTGTACTGGCTTTCTATAAGGAACGATTTTAAAGACTATGTTCGCAGATGCCACCTATGCCAGCTCAACAAGCAACCTACGACAGTCCCTAAAGGATCAGTCACACCCCTCCCTGTCCCTAAAGGGCCATTCACTTCCCTTACAATTGACTTTGCAAGATCCTTCCCTAGCGATTCCATGCTTGACCTCATTATGGTTATCTTGGATTGATTCTGTTGCTTTACCTACCTCATTCCAGTCTCCCAGAATATCACAACTATCAAAACCGCATACACTCTAATCGAGCCAGTTTTCTCTATTCATGGTTTCCCCACCTCGCTAGTCTCTGATATAGACCCCAAGTTTACCTCACCCTTTTGCATAAAGCTAATAGCGAATCTCAATATTGATCTTAACATGGCTACATCTTACTATTACCAGACTAATAAATAGACTAAGTGCAGAATCAGAACTATATGCTAATGCCTTAAGAACTATATTAACCCTAAAGGTACTAAGTGGGTACGCCACCTGGCTCATGTTAAGATAGCAAGCAATGCAGCTCTCAGCGATAGTACAGAACTCTCCCCCTTCGGAATCACCTTTGCCAGACTACCAAACCTCCTCCCAAGTGTCAGAGTTCTCCCCACTTCAGTACCAGCAGCAGACGAGATTGCTTCACAGATCATGAAGAACCGACCACTTGCTAGAGATGCACTCAAGAAGGCCAGAGCACGCCAAACCACCTCCAGTCAAAACAGAAGAAAGGATAGACCCCAATCATCCCTAACAAAACTGAAGTTATCCCCAAGGCAGCACCCTATGTCCATAAGGTTGGACAATATCCCAAGGTAGTTAGACCCTTGTTATAACCTTTCTCAGTGAGCGAAGCACCTGACAGACACAACAACTACAAACTCATACTTGCCCCAGTGATAGCAGGAATCCACCCTAGGATTCATCACAGCCATCATCGCATTTACCCAAGACTCAACCCCTTCGCCTTCCCTGGAACACCTGTACCCATATCTAAAGAGCCTGTCACCATCAATTCCAGTGGACAAGAGCAATAGGAAATGTAAAAGATATTCAAAGTCAAATCTAGCGCAAAAAGAGACAGTTCTTGATCTATTGGAATGGCTATGACGAAATCCTAGCAACATGCGAACCCCTCTATACCCCAGAAGGCGCCATCACCCTTATCAGATCCTACTTGTTCAATACCTACGATAAATCAATACCTTTCAGACTCCTCTAGTCCCATAGCGAGACTTTCTCTGTCTGGACACTTCTGAAACCTGACTATGCCCCCCTCTAACCTGAGCGTGACCCTGACGGATTTTGGAAACCCCTCCAAGATACAGACTACTCAGACTCTGATACCAGTACAACACTCTCCACCTTGGATGAATCTGTGATAGAAGATTAACTGTTTCATGGTATTATCTTCACCACTATGGGCCTAATAACAGTGTAAGGTCCTGACACCAGTGATGGAGATATGTTTACTGATTATGTTATATGTTTTGAAATTTTGTGGAATGATCCAAAGGCGGTTTAGTCTTTAAGCCCTTTAGGATATTCCTAATTGATTTGTTTATTTTATTTCTTTTAAGGGGAATGTAACGAAATCCTACTATATTTCCTTTATTACTACTAACTTGATATTGGTTATTACTTATTTGGGTTTATATCTAATAAGTGCTACTATTTGGTTGTCCTTTCCTACTTGGTTATGACTTCCTAACTGCTTATTCTTTTCTTGTTTCTCTTATTACTACCCCTCCTTGCTTCTACCCATTTGAGTGTCACTATCCTCCTACCATACCTACTGGATTTGTATAGTATTAGTGATCTCTAGTTCCTTCTTGTTTGGATTCCATTACTTATTTTGTTAGCTCCATCCTGTCGCTTTTAACCCTCTGTTTTCAGATTATGGTTACCTTGTTATGCTGACTCTGTTAGCAGGTTGTTAGACTGGATGTTTACCCTTTTGTAAAGTTTTCTGAGCTACAATCTTTTGTATTTAAAGAGCCTGCAATCCTTTAAGGATTCGGACTCTCAAGCCTCACAGGACTACAATCTTTAATACTACTAGTTGAACGGTTACTTTATTCGTTTTATACCTTTTGGCTTGCTTTTGAAGTCCTATTGAAAGACGGTTCTCCCCCTATCGTTATAGTATCTTCAAAGTCCCTTTGGAATTCTTGAGATACTTGGGAGTAGGTTAGATACGGAATCCCTGGTGATTAGTCTGGATGGCCGTCCTTCCTGTATATATGCACTCATGTACAGATACATTCAGATTATCAAGAATGCAGAATACGCAATAGATCCACATGGATAAATTATGCTATCATGTTTCACAGATTTCATCTAGTTCTGGATTCGATCCCACTTCCAGCCAATATGGCTTGTAGTCAATATAGTTACCTCCCGGTGCTATATACTATTACATCTTTAGACTCGAAGGTCTAGTACCATTTCCCACATGTGTAACATCAGCTCTCTCTTTCTATAGTTTGTCTCGTAGCAATTCTTCCACTTAGTACTCCTCCTGGTGGAGTTAAAAAACCTGCCGCAATAATTTGGCCACAGCATGAAAAACCAATCTGTAGATAATAGCCTGCCCAACTTTGTCATTGCCAGATTTTCCCTGAGAAAATCTTCTACCAATTCTTGGACATGCTCTAAGTGCTCCGGTGGTTCCCAGGTGTTCTCATCTTCACAACATTCTTTCCACTTGACTAAACATTGAAGTTCTTGGATCCTTCGTGAACGTCCTATCAATCTTCGCTCATAAGAGATTTTTTCAATCTTGATGATTCTTTCCACTTCCCATTCAAGGTCACCTTCAACCTCTTCTGGTACCCAAAGTGGTTGTTCTTGGCCAGGTTGAACTGATCTAGGTATGGCTCGAGTAGATATACATGGAATACTGGATAGATTTTCCATTACTCTGATATTTCCAATTTGTAGGCAAGGTTTCCTTGTTCCCCTAGGATTTTGAATGGCCCATATAATTTTAGCCCTAACTTCTTGGATGGTGGCTTGGTCTAGATATTCTTCGCGTATAGCATAACCAAGTGGCCAATTTTGAAGTGTGGTTGACTGCAAGCTTTGCAGTCATTGTACTTGTTCATCTCTTCATAAGTCCTCTCCAGGGATTCCTTTGCCTTTTCATGTATCGCTTTCATCCAGTGAGCATACATAGTTGCTCCTGGATTATATGCTTCTCACTGCAGTTTCCATTCTGTTTGTAAATGGTTACTATAATTTGTGAAGAAAGGGTTTATACTATATGCACTTGTTACTTAGTTGTTATATGAATACTCGGCTAACGGCAGTAGATGATACCATTCTTCCTGATCGTAGTTGACAAATATTTGAAGGTAGCCTCCTAGCACTTGGTTGACTCTTTCTGTTTGTCCAACAGTTTTAGGCTGGTAAGCCATACACATCTTCCTTTTGATGCTTAATGTCTTACACAAGGATTCTCCAAATTCTCCAGCAAACTTTGCCTCTATCTAAGAGATAATTTCTGTAGGTAACACGTGAAGATTCCTAATCTCTTTAATGAATGCCTCAGCAATGTCCTTTGTAGTCGCGTTTTCTTCTAAGCTAATAAAGTGTGCCAGTTTGGTGAACCGGTCAACTACAACTATGATCTGGCTGTATAGTGTTGATGTGGGTTGTTCTGTAATAAAATCTACTGAGGAAGATGCCCAAGCCGAAAATGGGACCTGTAGTGGTTGTAACAGCTCAAAGCATGTATGTCTTGGAACCTTATCCTTTTAGCACTTAGTACAGGATCGTACATAGTCCTTTATCTAGTTGGCGATTCGTTTCCAGTAAAAGTTACTTGTGATAATTTCCAGAGTCTTTTCTTGACCGAAATGTCCTGCGATCTTAGAGTCGTGACAGCTTGGTGCAATATCAGTCTGCATGTGTTCGTTGTGAGGAACATATAGGCGTTCTTTCTGGAAGAGCATTCTATCTGTTATGGTCCATTGTTTCGGCCTTTGTTTATCATCATCCCGTAAAAGTTCCAGTTCCTTCTCTTAGCGTAGCCAATCTGTATCCTCAGTTGCTATTTCTTTTACCCGTTCTAAGAAGTTTTATATCAGATCTCTTGACTTCGCACTTTGCAATTATTGCATACGACATTAGGGGTTGTCCCTTAGTGCAAATCGGGTGTGAGGTAAGGTCAGTCGAGTTGTAATATTCGTGCTTTCCGTCAGAATGTAGGAAACATAATTGTGCTTGGTTCTCTTCAAACTGTATCTCTGAACTGCAAAACCCTAGGCTTGCTCCTTCAGTATCACCTAACTCCATGACTTCATGAAGTTCTCTGTCAACAACCTTTTCCACAATCATCTGGACTATGTGTCCTCCTCTATATACCTGAAAAGGATTGTCAGTAGTGTTGACTAGGTGAATCTTAACCTCTCCGCTAGAGTGCACATACACTACTCCGACACGAATAGAAATACCATGCTGGACTGCCAATCGACTACGTAGTGCATTATGTGCATATGTTTCAATTGGTAATCCGATAGCTAATCCTGTCCTTATAGGAACTTGCCCTTTCGCGGGAACAATGTTGTCTCCGGTCTGTATAGGTCATGACCTGTGGCTAGCTTGGTACCTGGAGTTGGGATTCTTGCTTCCAGTTGAAGTCATTCAATCCTTATTGTATTGTTCGATTCCTCTTGGGGTAACGCCCTATTGGAGCTGTTCTGAGTTTTCTTTACCCCATATAACTGAGAAACTAAGCTTCAGTAATTCTAGAGGTTTTCAAAATGATTAGACTGTAGTATAGCCTGCTTGGAATGCTCAGCTCCCTCTTCAGAGTGTTACTCTGGCCACCTGCTTAAAGCATCAGGTTGCCTCCTCTGGTTACGGGCCGGTAAATGATTTTAAAGTTAAAATCATTGAGCTTTTGGGCCCAGTGGATTTGTCTTGCCGACCAGGCCTTTATACTGAGGAAATATTGTAGGTTTTGATGATCAGTGTATATTGTGAAAGGCTCATCGGTCTCAACAAGGTAGTGTCGCTATTCTTCCAACACAACTAATATTGCTAACAATTCCTTGTTATGAATATCATAATTGCGTTCAGCAGGTGTCAACTTTCGAGAATGGAAAGTGATCGGACATAGCTTTTTATCCAAATAATGAAAAAGGATTCATTCAATACCATAATCGCTAGTATCCATTTCCACTACTGTTTCCCTGTCAGGAATGACATACTATCGGAGCCGTGATGAATGGCCAGTAGAAGTTGGAGAAGCCCATAAATGTTTGAATTTCTTTAACCAATGTAGGTGGTTTCCAGACCTTGATTGATTCCACCTTTCGGTCACTGATAGTAACTTTATGGATAGCCACAATATACCTTAGTAACTCCACTAATGTAAAATAGAAGGTACTTTTTGTAACCGGGATGGCCATTCTGTATTCTCGCAGTCTCTCTAAGACTTTTCAAACCAATATGATATGATCTTTCTCAGATTTAGAGTATATAAGTATATGATCAATGTATACTACAACCCTTTCATCAGCAAGTCTTTCAGGATCATAGTTATTATTAATTGGAATGTGGCTGGTGCGTTTACCAAGCCAAACGGCATAACTATATATTCATATAAGCCGTATCGTGTGTGAAAAGCTGATTTCCATTCATCAGCCTTCATTATACAGATCAGGTGATAAGTGTCCTTCAAATCAAGTTTATTGAAAATAGTGGCTCCTTCAACACGGTTACATCGTTCCATCGTAATGGGTAGTGGATATTTATTGTGGATAGTGACTTTGTTTAGTCCTCGGTAGTCAACTATCAACCTAAGACATCTATCTGGCTACTGCACACAAAGTATCGTTGCTTCAGCCAGTGATTTACTGTAGGAAAGTTTACCTTGTTTTAACATATAATCCAGATATGTTCGCAGTGCTTTCAACTGCTTTTCTGAGAGGGGATAATTTGGTCCCCAAGGTGGTTGGGAATCTGGTTTGAGGTCATAAGCGTGATTGAAGGTCTGATGTGCGGGTAGTTTCACCACTGTTGACAGGAGGAAAAGGTCCTTGTTGTTATGGTATTGCGCGGGTAGTGTATCAAGGATTATTTCTTCCTCATCAACTACTCTTGCAATTCTTCCAATAACCACTACCTCTGAATTATCCAAAACCTGCTCTTCCCACTCTATTGATATTCCTTCATCCTCTGGAGACAGGTGAAGCTAACATCCAAGAGCTTTAAACCTCCTGCTTGCTGGGTCTTGAATTTCCGTTATAAGATATTCATCATTCCACTACCCAAATGGAATTATTATTCCATAATTTCCTGTTGGTGCTTTCTCGCACACAATCTTTAATAAGTGTTTTTTTTTTCCCTATTTCTAGAAAAAGGGGAAGGGTATAAACCTTTCCTGATGAGAATTCGGCTCTAGTAAAACCTAAAATTGCTATAGGATTTTGGCGAGATTCTTAAGAATATTTAATTCCTTTATTAAACTTTCGTGTATAACAAATATATTAGATCCAGAGTCTAATGAGACTCTTATGCGATATCGCTTCCTGTACAGATAAATATGTTCAGTTCCTACAGGGCATTCGTAGTGTTTTGGTTCCTGATGTGTGAGCTTTTGTCGCTTTTGCGACAAGGTTATGTCCGTTCGGCCTCGCTTAGAAGACATTATAGTTGTTTTAGTATAGGAGTTCGTGACAATGTCAGCATTGTTTCGACCATAGAGGTCTCCTCAGACAAACTAAATAAATAGTCAATTTATTAAGATTCAGGGCGGCCCACAACCAGCGGTCTTTACTCCCTGCCGAGGGGCTCCCAATATATTGAAACCCCAGTCAATAGGGGAGAAACCTGTAAAACGCCATAAAAATGCTATGAAAATTATACTTCTCTACCTTTCCTTTAGGATAATTCCCTAAAGGTGTATTATTTTTCAAAAGTAAATTTCAGTTCTGAAAAGAACATAAAATTCGGAAAATGGTAACTATTTCCAAATTTGGAATAACATGTCCCAAAGCGATAATATTTGCACTTTGTGTTAGGTTGACCTGGTTGTTGTCACAAATACAACACGTCCATGTTAGGCTAGCCCAAACCATGAGGTTTCGCAGAAGACTTTACAGCCTTTCAGCTCTGGTCAATTGGTAAAATGAGCCTGGCTCATTCATTTTGTCAGCAGGGTCCTGTGTTCAATCCACCCATCTGGGGGATTAAACAACAGTAATTTATACCAGAGGCAACTAGAGCTAGAGGGTACTAGGGGGGTTCACCTCCCTGCTACTGCCCTTCACTTCCCAAGTGTTAAAAAGTTGGAAGCACATCCAGGGGCCTAAAAAGGAGATCCTTCTTGAGAAGAAGCAAAAAGCAGAAACCTAAATTAAAACCAATCTGAGGGCAAATAAAATTAGCAAGAACTCCATGACGGGGGAGGTCTCATCGTCCAGTTCCCTGAATCCAATCAGTTGAAGTCCGCAACAGAACCTCATCGTGGTTCCAGGGAACGACGGATCCCGAAATGCAAACATGGACCTGCATGCCAACTATTTTTGAAGAATTTTAGAATTCTTTTTTATCCTCCATAACCTCTAGCACCCTAGACCTGTGGTTTCCAGTTTTGATTCCGGTCCCTATTGCTAGTGCCCAATCGCCATCGCAGTTGGTGCCATTAGGACCTTTCTGTATCCGATAATTCCCATAGCTGAGGTGCTGCTACACTCTGTATTTGATTCACCTTTAGTGTTACTTTCCGTAGTGTGAGAGCTGCTGTCTGTAGTTTGCGCGGGAATATCAGTTGATCCTTTATTGATTGCTTAGCAAAGACTCTTGCTACCACAATGTCTATGGTACATTTTCGCCACATGTAGTTGTTGAGTCCGCAACGAGTGCAACCCTTTACCGCCTTTCGCTTATTGACAATATCTTGGGACATTCTATTGTGAGTATTCTTCCAGTCAGTATGCTCGTCTTTATTATTCCCCACATTCATTCCTGATGGTTTTGCCTTAGCTGCCTTCCATCGTGATGGATAGTTTTTTTGCTTCTAGTTGGTGTATCCTTGTTTGGTATTGACTGCATTACCAGTGTCATTACATTTTCCTTTGGGTGATCCACTGTTTGAGGGTTCTCCTTTGGATAATTTGCGCCGTTCCAGATATTCCTCCTCTTGTCGGCCTACTTGTCGTATGGTTTCCATCCATTCCTTATCGGAGGAGAACTTCATATGGGATAACCGGCCAAGAATATCCTTTGAAAGTTTGCTTTCTACACATACCGCCTAACAAATTTCTGTGAGACCAGCTTTGATGTGGAGATTTTCGAGTAGGAGAAGATAGGTATCGATTTTCCCTTAGAGACTACCTTAATTACTTTTTCTAGGGCGCATCATTCCTCCTCGATGCCAACATATCGCTTGCGAATATCTTGAGGAAAGCGTTACCAAATGGAATACTCTGGGTTTCGGGTAAATCCACCTAATCCACCCATCACCTTCAGGTATTTCTCCGAGAAGGGTACCACTTTGTTCCCCTTTGTTTTCCCTAAGGCAAAAACCATTCACTGTCCATGATTTTCCCACTGTGTAGGATAGCCATCAAAGTAGTCTTGACAGGCAGTCAACCAGTTTCGAACATCTTGGTTGTCATTTCCTTCGAAAAAGTAGGGTGATTAAGCTATTGGCTTTGCTGGTCTAGAGAGTCAACTGATATGTTATAAGGAAGCCATAGTTAACCTGTGCTCGAGTATATCAGTTCTAGGAATAGATCGTAAACGAGGAATGTGTTCCGGTCTGCTGCCCTTTCTACCCTGTCCATCCTCTCTATCACTATCGGACCCATCATCATCTATGTCAAGGGTATCGCCAAGGTTACCTGGTGGTGGTAGCGGTGGTAGGTTATTTCCTCCACAGTCAACTACTATTCCTTTATCATTCCTTGGAGTTGATGCTGATTCCTGTACAGGTATAGAACCCTATATTGGTACTATTAATTTTCTTCGTTTAAACTCTCCTGGATCACCATAACTAGGTCCATACTGTGTTGCTACAGGTGTCCTTTCTGTTAACTGAAGAACCAGAGCATCTAGGTAGCCATTCATAACAGTACTCTGTTCTTGTTGCTGTTGATCAGCAATTTCCCATTGCTCATTCATCCTTCTGATCTATTCGTCTTCCTGTTGGTTCAACTTAGTATTGAGTTTTATTAGTGTCTTTTCCAGGATTTGGTCTATTGTTTCTATGGCCTGCGCCTGTTGCTCCTGTTGAGCCTGTTGGTATTAGAACTCTTCCTGACCCTGGGCAAATAACCTTTTCTGCTCCCTTTGGGTGTCGCCACTCAATTGTTCCAATGCACAGCGACCTTCCTGTATCTCAGCATTATTGATAACTTCACCTCTGGCCATACGGCTCACCAATAATTCTACCATTGTAAAACCCTGCCTGGCCTCCTGTTATAGTTCTGTGATCACTATGGTATTCACATCGGCACTTCCTTTCCGGGATCGGTCCATGTGGCCTAATGCATAGACTACTTTTTGCTGGAAGATATCCTAAGTATTGATAGGCTGTTTAGTTCACTAGGCACAATTCTGAACTCTTGATAGGGGACGACCCTAAGGAGTCATGGGAGAGCTGGTACGACTTCGGGATGAGATTAATGATGCCAAAGGGGTAGATTCCTTATTATCCTCTTTAATCATCTAGTTATGTCCCAAAGGACTAGGAATTAGTCTATCATGGCATGTCATAGCCATGACAGCTTGCTTAGTTACCTAAGTAATTTCTGTATGAGAAAATATAAAATAACCAGTCTTATAGACTCTAGGCAATAGGTGGTAACTGGAAGAGAAATTAGCTTGAATAGCAGTTTTACCCACAATGCCAGCAACAAGTGTCTCTTCAAAAGAGTATATGGTGGATTATTGTTGGTGTTTTATAGAAGCAGTTATCCTTCGTCTAGCTTTACGATAAATATGTTCTATGTATTTTCGCTGTATGTGAGTAAGTTGTCCTAGTGCCACTGCTTGGAGGTCAACTGTATACTCTTCACAGCAGATAGGAAATATATTGTCATAGTTGTGAGGTGATCAGTGCCCACAATGTTGGCACTGATGAAAACTTGGAGCGTCAAAGTATTCTCTGGGCATGATAGAATGTAGAATTGCTTTGGTGACAGAAGAGTAACAATATAGTGTTACAGGGTAGCCAATTCTGTACTGTTGAATTTACGAGGCCATGCTCGTATTGAGAAAGTCAGAAAACTATCAGGACAGCTCCGTAAAAAGTAATATAAAAGATAAAAGTTCTCCAAGGTTTTGTTAACTTAATAACTGAATAATTGAATATATTGTTAAGGTCTCTTCTCCATTGCATAATGATCCCTGAAATACAGGGTTTTTTTTTTTTTTTTTTTTTCATTGATTATCTCATTGAATTACTGTTTAAGGTACAGAAACTACATGAAGCGCAGGCTATGGCAGAAAGAAACCTCCAATTACACTCCATCCCAGCCCACCGCAGCTAAAAAGACCCTCTTAACGAACCAAAGCTAGGCACTTGGGTAGAAAAAACTATTACAAAGAAACAGGCCTGAAATCTTCCAAACGACAGTAAACCCTTTACCTCCAAAGACAAGCAATACAGGAAATGAACAAAGTCCAACAGTGAACAAGAACCAATACCCCAAAAGGAAACAAAACACCAAAGAAAGAAACCAACCTGAACTATCAATTTGGGTAATGGCACAACATCCCAAATCCCGCTAATCCAGGAGGTTACAGTGGATGGCGGGGGCAATTAAATCCCCTAGCACAAGGAGGTAAAAGGAATCAAGCCGATAGAGGTCGGTAAGCCGATAGAGGAGGAGGGAGTTTGTGGTAAACAATGTATATCACCGGATCCTCCAGAAATCGTGGCAGTATAGTGCCAGCAGAAGGGTGGAGCAGTTGGTTGCCAGCCGATCAACCGCAAGGAGGACTGAGGAGGAGAAGATGGAGGAGGAGTAGACCCAAGAACAAAAGGAGTCGTGTGCATGGCCATCTAGGCAGTTCTCATCAAATTGAGAGAGGGGGAATCAACCATCAGACTACTAGAGCAACTGTAGGCCTATAGAAAGTTTCCCCCTACTGCAACCCTATCTCCCAGCTGTATAGGGAGGTCAGAGGGAATTCCCGACCGTGAAAATGTTAAGCGAGGCAGAGCAAAAAAGCTAAGTGAAGCAAAACAAATGCGCGGAAAGGAGAGGAACGATCAACGAAGATGGAAGAAGAGGAGAGCAGGAGCTCCAAGGGGTAGACCCTAAAGAACAGGGAGAGGAGGGAATCATTTAGACAAATCCCCACCCCCTTGCATGGCCAAAGGGTAGAGTTGAGTCGAAACAAAAGTAGTGATGATTTCTCGTGGTATTGAGATTTCAATCGCCGGGTGTTTAGAGGAGATGGAGGATGTCCCTGAACTACAGGGGACTGCTACCTATTTATACACATTTCCCTGTACTTAGATAGGCCATATACAAGAAGTATCCTTGGAAACTTCGCTATGATCTAGAGAGTGCAAACACCGTTTGACCCTGAAAATGTATGACCCCACTACAGCAAATGATCCCCTGGACTGTCTATTTCTCTGAGAGTGTTAAGCACTGCACCAGTAGATAGCCTTCGACCTCTTTACCAAATGAACTATATTCAAGTTAATGTCACCCATTTGGGAACATCATACGGAATACCAAGTGATCAGACTGGATGGGCTGATTTCCTGCATATATGCACTCATGTACAGATGTATTCGGATTATCAAGAATGCAGAATACGTAATAGATCCACTTGAATAAATTACTCTATTATCTTTCACTGAGGCTGTAGTAGTTCTGGATTCGATCCTACTTCTTGCCAGTTTGGATTGCAGTCCATATAGTTACCTCCCAGTGCTATATACTATCACCTCTTTAGAATCGAAAGTCTAGTACCATTACCCATATGTGTAACAATATCGCCCTCAGCAGCACCCCTATTTAACCTGATCCTATAACTACACTAGTCCCTCCTTGACCCCGGTTCAATGAACTGGTGTGATTTCTTGAATTTAATTGACACCGAGCCATGTACTGGACTGCCTGTGTCTCTGACGGTTGCCAAAACTATATAAGAAGAAAGAATAAAGGATACTTTCTATCAGGATCTTGTGATATTCCAGGACCTTAGCCTCTTTACTCTTCCTCCACCTTTGTCTCCCCTTATCATCTAAAGCGCAGAGCACAGGACAGAGGGGCGGTTCCTCCTCCCATCCAAGATAATGATGGCTACCTAGTCTTTCATACAATAATTCATAAGGGAAAGGAAAGAGAAATACTGGATATCAACCAAGGATGGGATCTACCTACCCCAGAAGCACCTCTGGATAATGAAGATTGCTGCTTTAATCACCCCTCTTCACTGCATGACCTTCGTGCTTTTCAGCTTACCAACTACATGAAAGAGAAATGGTAATCCAGCACTCGAAATGCTACCCAGAATGACCCTCTCCTTGAGGTACTCACTAAGGCTGTCGACCACTATGACTGGCTCCTATATAATGGAGTTCTTGTGAGAAAGGGGAAGGATGATAGTAGAGACTGACCTTATGTCCCCTATGAAGCCAGCTATGAAGGTGTTAACATCAGAAGTGCAATTGTGTTTATTACCCATGAACAAATGGCACATATGGGTTGGCAGAAATATTTTGAATTTGTTTCTAGACACTACTACAAGCTCTCCATAAGGAACGATATCAAAGACTATGTTCGCAGATGCCACCTATGCCAGCTCAACAAACTACCTACCACTGTCCCTGACGGATCAGTCACCCCACTCCTAGTCCCCAGACAGCCATCCTCGTCTCTTGCAATTGACTTTGCAGTATCTCTCCATAGCGATTCCTGCCTTGAACTCATCATGGTTGTCTTGGATTGATCCAGAGCCTTTACCTACCTCATAGCTGTCTCCCAGAACTTCATGGCTATCGAGATAGGACACAATCTAATTGAGCGAGTCATCCCTGTTCCTGGTTTCCCTTCCTCCTCAGTCTCTGACTGAGACTCCAAGTTTACCTCATGCTGTTGGACACAGCTTATGGCGAATCTCAATTTTGATCTCAATATGGCTGCAGCTTACTATAACCAGACCAAAGGAGAGACTGGGCACAGAATCAGAACTGTTCACTAATGCCTCAGGAAATATATTATCCCTAAAGGAACTAAATGGGTTCGCCACTTACCTCATGTCCAGACTGCAATGAATGAAGCACCTAGCTATAGCGGAGAACTCTCCTCCTTCAAAATCACCTTGGTATACTACCAAACCTCATCCCCTTTATTAGAGTTCTCCTCACTTCAGTACCAGCAGCAGACCAGATTGCTTCCCAGATCAAGAAGAACCAGCAACTCGTCAGAGATGCACTCAAGAAGGCCAGTACACGCCAAACTACCTCTAGCTAACACTAAAGAAAGGATGCACCCCCAATCCTCCCGGATGAAACTGAAGTTATCCCCAAGTCAACACCCTATGTTCACAAGATTGGACGAAATCACAAGTTAGTTGGACCTTGGTTACGACCATTCTCTATCAGCGAAGGGCTAGACAGATACAACAACTACAAACTCATACTTCCCCCAGTAATGGCAGGAATCTACCCATGGATCCATCACAGCCATCTTGATATTTACCTAAGATCTAACTCCTCAGTCATCCTATGAACACATGAATCCATATGCAAAGAGTCTATCACTATCGATGCCAGTGGACAAGAGCAATAGAATATCAAAAAGATATTCAAAGATCGAATCTATCGTAGAAAGAGACAGTTGTAGATACTTTGTAAAGGCTATGACGAAATCGAAGCAACCTGAGAACACCTCTACAACCTAGAAGGTGCCAGCAACCTCATCAGATCCTACTAGTTCGATACCTACAATAAATCTATACCTTTCATACTCACTTTGTCCTATGGCGAGACTTTCTCTACCTGAACACTTCAGAAACCAGACTATGCCCCCCTCTAACCTGAGCTTGACCCTGATGGATTTTGGAAACCTCTCCAATACTCAGACTACTTAGAATCCGATACCAGTACAACTCTCTCCATCTATGATGAATCAGAGATAAATGGCTAACCGCTTGAGGGAATTGTCTTGGCTACTATAGAGCTAATACAGGTGTATGGTCTGAACACCATTTATGGATGTATGTTACTGATAAGTATATATATTTTGAAATTGAGTGGAATGCTCAAAAGCCGGGTTGGTCATTAAGCCTATTACGATATTCCTTCTTGTTGTGTTTGTTTTATTTCTTTTCAAGTGAATGTAACGGAATCCTACTATATTTCTACTGTTACTACCTACGTGATATTGGTTTTTAATTATTTGAGTTTATACCTGATAAGCGCTACTATTTGGTTGTCCCTTCCTACTTGGTTATGACTTTCTAACTTGTTAATCTTTCCTTGTTTCGTTTATCATTCCCACCTCCTTGCTTCTACACATTTGGGTATCACTATCCTCCTACTATACCTAATGGATTTGTATGGTATTAGCCATCGCTTGTTCCTCCTTGTTTGGATTCCATTACTTATTTTGTTAGCTCTATCCAGTCGCTTTTAACCCTCTATTTTCGTAATATTTCTATCTTATTATGCAGCCTCTGTTAGTATGTTGTTAGACAGGATGTTTGAACTTTTGTTTAGATTTCCTAGCTACAATCTTTTGCATTTAATGAGCCTGCAATTCTTTAAGGATTCAGACTCTCAAGCCTCTCAGGACTATCATCTTTGAATCTACAAGTTGACTGGTCACTCTATTAGTTCCATACGTTATACCGTGTTTATTGAAGGCTGATCCTTCGACGCTTCTCCCGCTATCCCTATAGCACCTTCAGAGCCCATTTGGGATTCTCGAGATGCTTGAGAGTAGGTTACATAGTGGAACCATCAACAAAGATAGCAGAAGTTGACAGAGGGAACTGAAAGAAGTAGACCCTAATGTGCAGGAGAGGAGGGAATCATTAACACAAATCCTGACCCCCTGGTGTGGCCTTAGAGTGAAGTTGGGTAGAAACAAAAGTAGTGATGATTTCTTATAGTGTTGAAATTTCAATCGCTGGGTATGTTGACGAGATGGAGGATGCCCTTTAACTAGCGGAAACTGGTAACTATTTAATCAATTTTCCCTTTAGTTATATTGGCCATATATTTGAAGTATCCTTGAAAACTTCGGCCATGGTCAAACACTTGCAAAAACAATATGACTCTGAACTTGTATGGCCGGGGTACAGCCAATGATTTCTTAGTCTAATTATTTCGCTGTATGTGTTAAGCACTCCACCAGTAGTTAGTCTTCGATCTCTTTGCCAAATCTTTAAGTTCAGTATGAGGCCCCACAAACGCTAAGATCTTACAGAATACCCGGATATCAGTCTGGATGACTGTCTCTCTTTCATATATGCACTCCTGTTCTAATGAATTTGTAGTATCAAATATCCTGAATACATATTAGATCAACTTGGATAGATTACTCTATCTTCTTTCACCAATGAGGAGTAGTCCTGGCTATATACTTACATCTTACAAGCCTCGGTTGTAGTCGATATAGTCACCTCCCAGCACTATATACTCTTTCATCTACAAGCGGAAATATCTAGTATTATATCCTATATGTGTAATATCTGTACTTAGAGTTTTTAGAAGGTCCAACATAAATACCTTGGAGTAGTCATATTATTCAAGTAAGTTATACTAAGAGTAGAATTCATAAGTGCCAGGCCACTATTATATTCTGTCGATTTGGAGATGGAGAAAATGTAAGTACAGTCTTGACTTTAGTTGAAATTACATTTAATGCTTACTGGATAATATCAGATTCAATACTGTGCAGCTGAAGTTAAACAATACAATCGCTGACTGACTATACTGTCTAATTATAATACTAGGATAAATAAAAGTATAGTTGTAAACTGGATTACCATAACTCTGTCTCCTCTACACCCTCGGTTATTGAAATCACAACATTACCAGAAATCATCTCTACTTAAGTTTCGACTTCACTTCATCCTTTGGCTACACCAGAAGGTTGGAATTTGTCTTAATGACTCTCTCCTCTCCTCGCTCATTAAGATCTACCCCTTTGAGCTCCCTCTCTCCTCCTCTGCCATCTTTGTTGATAGTTATTCTGCTTTTACAGCTTTTGTTTTGCCTTGCTGAGCTCTCTGCTCTATATTGCTTATCATTTTCACAGTTGGCCATTTCCTCTGACCTCCCTCTAACGCTAGGAGATAGTGCTGCAGTTAGGGCAAACTTTCTATATACGTAGAGTTGCTTTAGCAGTCTGATGGTTGATTCCTCCACTCTCACGTTGATGAGAACTGCCTGGATGGCCATGCACAGGATATTGTTGCTCATTGGCTCTACCCCTCCTCTTTCCTTACCTTGTTCTCTCCCTCCTCTTGCCGGTTGATCAGTTGGCACCTAATGCTCCCACTTTCTGCAGGCACTATACTGCTCTGAATTCTGCAGGATATTGCAATTTAGATTGTCTAACACACAGCCCTCCAACTCTAGTCGCTTACTGTAACGGAATCCTATTATGGTTCTACTATTACTACTGACTTGATGTTGGTTATTACTTATTTGGGTTTATACCTGATAAGCGCTACTATTTGGTTGTCCCTTCCTACTTGGTTATGACTTCCAAACTGGTTATTCTTTTCTTGTTTCACTTATGACGACCCCTCCTTGCTTCTACACAGTTGGGTATCGCTATCCTCCTGCTATACCTACTGGATCTGTATAGTAGTAGCGATCTCTTATTCCTTCCTGTTTGGATTCCATTACTTGTTTTGTTAGCTGAATCCAGTAGCTTTTAACCCTCTGTTTTCGGAAAATGGTTACCTTGGTATGCTGCCTCTGTTAGCATGTTGTTGGACAGGATGGTTGCGCTTTTGTTTAGTTTCCTAGCTACAATCTTTTGTATTTAAAGAGCCTGCAATCCCATAAGGATTCGGATTCTCAAGCCTCACAGGACTATCATCTTTAATACTACAAGTTGAACGGTCACTCTATTAGTTCCATACCTTTTACCTTGTCTATTGAAGACCTATCCATCGACGCTTCTACCCCTATCCTTATAGTATCTTCAGAGTCCCTTTGGGATTCTCGAGATACTTGGGAGTAGGTTACATTTTTTGACCTAGACTCAAGTATACCTTTGATCTTCGGCAGAGGACTGATTACCCTTCGCCTCCCTTAACCCTGCAGTACTAGTACACCTCCTTGTTTCCAAGAAGGCCTTGAGCGGACTCCTGGCGAGACCAGCTCACCCTAGCTAGCAACTATTTCGCTTCCAAGAGATACCAGAAGGCACTTCACTAGAGGATCGGTAGCATCCTCCTCAGGACCCCAAAGTCAAGCGCCAGTACCCCCCCCCTGCACCACCATCTGAGGGCTCAGAACTATCTTTATTAGATAGCAGCAGCAGCGAAGAAGAAGACCAAGACCAAGCCCAAGCCTATGCCCAAGCCCAAGCTCCAGACCAAGTCCAAGACCAAGCCAAAGTCCAAGCCCAAGTCCAAGAACAGCTCCACCAAGAAGTCCAATCCAAGAAAGAACCAAGCTCAAAATCAGAATCAGATTCCGGTCCAGAGGACGCTCCAGAACCAGCACCACCAGCTTCGCCACCTAGACCACCTAGCCCACCAAGAGAACTAAGAGAACCAAGCCCTGCACCAAACGATTTACCTAGTCTACCAAGACCACCTAGTCCACCAAGTCCGCCAAGTAACCCAAGCCCTGCACACATTGCCATGTCAGTCCCCCCAGAGTGAAATAATCGTCTTAGATGGCCAGCACCATTTACATTCACAGGAGAAGGAAAGGATCGAGACCCATTGAGAATCAACTCATGGTTCAACACAGTCCATCGATACATCGCCAGCTGTGGCATAACTGACGATGCCCCTGAAGCCCTGCAATACTATGGAACCTATTGCAGAGAGAAAGCCATCGATAAATTTACCCAATATGAAGCTTCCCAAGGAGACCACACAGTTGCTGGACTCAAACAGATATTCGAGGCCTACTTCCTTCCTTCTACATCCACTGATACCATCTATGAACAGTGGCTACAAGTCAAGCAAACTACCGGCGGAAAAACAGCACAGATTACCGACACTGTAATCAGACTTGAAACCTTGAGAGACAGTCCCCTCCCAGGAACAATTTTGGACTATTCAGTGAAGCAGAGACTCCTACAGCCATGGATATCAAACTGAAGCGGGAAGTGAAACCACACATCACTTCAGATACCTCCTTTGACCAGCTAGTGGAAATAGTGGAAAAGCGAGATGCAATTGCCGACTCTACAGGACTCTATGGAAATCGACAAGGAAATGCAACCTCTAATGCAGTTTTCCAATGAGCACCCATGCACCCCCAGAACACCACCAAGCAAAATCAACCAAGGTTCTCCCACAACACCTCTCAGCACCCAAGAGTATCCCAGGCTGAGAAGGATCGGCGCAGAAGAGACAATGACTGGTACTATTGTGGAAAACATGGACGCTACTCCGATAACTGCTTTGAGAAGAAGAAGCATAGGAGCACCCAGCAGCGAGGAAATGGAGGCCCTGGCGGATCCAGGAGACCCCAGAATGTCTGGAGAACATACCACACCCAGGAAGACGATGCCCATGTCAAGGAATCAGTCACAGTTACCACAAACTATGCAGGACCTAGTGGAACTCAATCCCAAGCCCTCGAAGCATACATCACAGTCAATGGCCACAAAGCAAAGGCACTATTTGATACAGGAACCACAGGAGACAACTTGATATCAGGAAAGTTTGTCACTACCTACCAAATCCCTACCAGAGACCTCGAGACCCCTATCAACCTGAAGATGGCAGTTAAAGGATCACGATCAGCAATCAACTATGTTGCAAAGCCTGTCATACAGATTGACAAAGAAAGCAGCGATATCTCTGAAGCCTTAGTCTGATCCCTGGACAACTATGATATCTCCCTAGGAATGCCTTACTTTACTGCACACCATGCTGTAATAGATTGCGGAAAATCTATTATCACCTTCCCTGACAAAGGAATCATCTTGACATGCAAGAGAGCAACTCATGCACGATTTTCAGCCATGAAGATAGCAGATGCCCCTGACTTCATTTCCGAGTTTCCGACAGTATTCCCTGGCAAGAAGACAGCGGAATTACCACCCTTGAGAGATGTCAACCACCACATCCAGCTGAAAGACACCATTTCAGACCATAATCTGAGATTCTTCACATTCCCTGACAAGATCATGCCAGCATACAGAGCATTGATCGATGACTGGAAAGCTAAAGGAATCATTTACCCAAGCGAGGCACACAATCCAGTCAACATATTTCCAAAGCTGTAGCCCAATTGCAAAATCAGACTGCTTGCTGACCTTGTACCCAGGAATGATATTACTATCACAGACCATGGAGCGATTCCCAACCAAGCCATGATATTCAGAACTGTTGCTAGAGCAAAGTTCAGATCCACCATTGACCTAGCAAACTGGTACTTCCAAATTCGAGTTCGCCACAGCGATGAGAAATACAACACCATCAAGACACCCTTTGCATCCTTTACATGCAGAGTCATGCTGCAAGGAGATGCCAACGCCCCTGCTACAGCTATGAGAGTTATAGAGTTTGTCCTAGATGGATTTATTGGAAAGTTTGTTTGGGCATACATGGATGACGTTACCATCTACTCAGAAACAGTTGAGGACCACATTTCGCACATCAGATCAGTCTCGGGAAGACTGAAGCAGAATCAAATCAAAGCATCGACAGCCTAGTGCATATTCTTCGCCACCAAACCCTCACTCCTAGGACATGTTATAGATATGTGAGGAATTCATGCAAACCCTGAAATAATTCGGTCCATCCAAGACTTGCCCACACCAAAATGGAAAAAAGATGTTCAGACCTTTATAGGAGTTGTGATATATCATGCACAATTCCTCCTACACCTTGCCTCCACCACTGCCCCCCTCTCGGACCTAATTGCACAAGATGTGTTTAATGGCGACCCCTGCATCAGGAAGCCTTCAAACAGGTTAAGCCCCTGGCCAAGGAGACAATTCTGCTCCGCCCCATCTCATATGAGACATCAGCTGATCCAATATGCCTCATTACTGACGCCTCTAAGGTTGGATCAGGAGCATGGGTTGGCCAAGGACCCTCCCCTGAGAAAGCATACCCTGCCGCATTCCACAGCAGAAAGTTTGCAACAAGGCAGCTGCACTACCCTGTCCATGAATTGGAACTTTTGGCGATTGTGGATGCCATTGAGG
>QFET01006332.1:0-23552 GCA_003316355.1 Tuber calosporum | reverse complement strand
CTGTTGCCACACAAAAGGGCGAAGTTTTGTTCGGCTAAAAGGGGCAAGAGTTTCAAGCGTTAGTTAAGAGCTGGCAAAGTTCTAGCCTATTGAACTTAATAGAGAGTGTGTAGTCCTAGATGGTTGTCAAAGCAGAATTCAAGTATGCTACTATGATACATAGTGAGAGTACGTTCATGCCCCATATGATGCCTACTAGGTCACTGAACCTATCAGAATAAGTTGATAAGGAGAGGCAGTGAAGACAAGAAGGTATTAGCCTGATCGGGAACAATGCTCAGCATGAAAGCCGCTGAAGAGCAGGATAAGATTGCATCAAGCAGACTCGACTAACAACCTAGCTGCCACCTAGGTGTTCTAAGAAGTTATTGGTACATTCCAAACTGGACTGTTATAGCTTAAACAGTATATAAAAGGATCACAACTTAGACAAGGTGGGGTTCAAACCCTTAGAGAAGTCAGAGCTCTAAACAAGCGATTAGTTGTCCGGGGAAAGAAAAGGTTACAGGGTCAAAGCGGGTTTGCTCTAGGATAAAATGATAGATTTTAGATTGCACATACTTGGTTATATGTAAACCAGAAGTAGTACATGAACACTTAAACACAGGAGACAAATATCACAGTGCCTACTGAGCTTTATTAATCAGGAAGCAACTGATAAGCAATCTTATCAATATTATAAGTTTTTCTAACAATCTTTACCTAGAAGCCTTGTTAGACAATCTCTGTTTACGATTAAGGATTATGGGCCTAGTCCCCTTCACCTACGCCATGAATCGTCTACCCTTACCAGTAAATATATATTTCTCCTAGGTGCCAAGGCTCAATACAAGACTGTCGTATACCATGAAGTAATAACAGTCGAATCACACTGGCTTATAGCTGATTCCACCCTGCTTGACAAGGCTATTCTTAAACCTAGTCTACCAAACTTCATCCTCTGTATTGAAACTATCCTTGATGACTCCATTCCGGATATTGAGTTCCTCCCGAGCCCTTAGGCACCACCCTGGTTGCCCGACCCTGAACTCGTCCTTACCTTGCAGGATTTCTCAGAAAACCTATCAAGAATAACACTTGCTATCCTTCCGCTAGAACCTGCTCATTGACAATTATAGTAAGGAAAGTTGAACCTCCACCTCCTTTTTGTTAAAAATTTCCTTTATATCCTCCATGTGGGGATTCAGAAATCACCCACTCTGCTCCTAACTAGTGTTATCTCAGCAACTAATCTTCGATACGGACTATGGCATGGCCGACATCGAAGCTCTATCCCTTGTACCAAGTGAGCATGTTACACGATGCTCTAGATCACCTTAGACTCTCCACCACCTCTACCAACCTGGTGGTGTCAGAAACTCAGCTCCATTAACCGCTTCAAGTATCCATAGACCATCTGATGTCATAACCCTGCCTTGGAAAAATTGGGATAGAAGGGATTTGACTAGCAATTGGCTATTTTGATTAAACCCTACCTGAATCGGTCTACAATACTCATCTGGCCTACAATAATTGGTCTAGGCAAGCGCAGGTTCGGGCTGACTAACTTTTGCAAACTGCAAACCGTATCACACGGGGCGAACAAATCATCTGGGCTGAACAAAAATAGGTACACATATGGTTGGAAATGCTGGTAGCAGAAACTTTCACACTAAAAACAGCAACAACCATAAGGCTAGAAGCAAAGTTACGAGCTCAGGAACAAAGGGCTATACACCATAAAGCAGTAAGTACTCAACTTCAGGCTAACCTTAGTCCAATAGGGTAGGAATCTCTTAACCAAGATCGCCAATTCGAAAAGGTTCTGGCCAGCCAAAGAGTCAAACTTGTACAAAGGCAAGATGTCTCACAGAAAGCATTAGAGTGGAGAAAATGGAGTTGAAGGAACTCCACCAACGATTAGAACAAGAAGGTATACAGAGAGAAGCCAATGACTAGAGGCAGAATGCAGAGTCAGACTAAATGAATCGTATGTCAGCACAAATAAGTGAGGTACTAATACAACGACTAGTTGCCAGCAACCACCCTAGTGTGGGAAACAGAGGAACCCCTGCCCTTAGAAAATACGAGGTTGGAAAAACGGACAATAGTAGATCAGAGAAAAGAATTCAAGTTCATCGACTTCCAAGGTAATGGAAAGGCAGTAGGACATGGAGATGGAAAAGGTAATGGCAGTTGGGAACTACCACCGCCTCCACCGGCAAGGGTACCTCATCCTGAAGACGATAACTGAGGCCTCGAAGATAGGTAAGGTCTATCTAGACGAGGAGGTTAGCCATTTCGTAGACCTCTCCCAGGTCCGAAATGCCAATCTGAGTCAGATACCTAAGTCGACCGACTAGGGCTAGCATCACCTGTACCAACAGGCACCACGCAGATCCCCCTTTTAAGATCCAAAATAAGCCTCACTAGGATGTATGAGTATAGTTACTAAATTGTGAAGATAATTTGGGAAGGAACCAATTGCAATCGGAGGATGATGAAGTGCGTATCAGGTATGCATTAGGAAGAAAGAAAGGAACGGATGTAGCTTCTTTCACAGTAACCTACCAGAAGAGATTTAGGGCGGACATCAGATTCCCAAAACAAGAAGGTTACGATTTTTGGGTTCCTTCCGGGCCGAAGTTACAGAACGAGTCTGCGTAAAGCATAAAGTTCAAAAAGCCTTTGCAGAGATGAGGAAGGTCAGGTATTCAGGTACGATAGATAATAATCTCCTTACCGTGGAAAACGATAATATCGCAGCAGAATTATCCACTAATGCTAGGAGAACCATAATTCAGCAGTAACTCCATATTGAAGCCATGCATATGCTATCACATGCAAATCAGGATTTAGATAGCGAAAGTACCAAGGCAGTTGGTAGGGTTACTAAGGTGGAAGAATCCATCGAGGAACAACTAGGGCTATTCCGGAATAACTACCAGGCTAAATAACACTCCCTGAAAAGAAAACTGGATGTGGAATCCAAGTCGAATAAGACCCCAGCATGAATTAACAAGTGAAAAACTTATACTGCAGCTGAAAAAGCCACTTACAAATTGAAAAAACAAGATAAAAAAAATAAAAAAACAACCATAACACTACAAAAGGGAAAAAAGCACCTGCTCAAGGAAAGGTTAAGCACACAAATTGGGTAGAAACTCATAAAGGAATCCCTCAGGACATTGTTAAAGAACGGAAGAAAGCTAATCAATGCACGCATTGCACTATGGCCAACCATACATGGAAGTTCGGTAGGAAACAGGCCCAGGCATCGTTTATTAGACAAAATAGGGAAAATTTCAAACCACAATATCGAGGACCCCTTAGAACATCAGCAACAAATGGGCAAAGATCATTGACAATGTTAGTGAATTAACTAAAGCATCCCAGAATTTGGTAACTGGATAACATGGATGATACCTAGAATAATGTTTTCAGGTACCAGCAGTGACAGCGAGAAGGTAGACGATTAAGTACCCCTTACCTAAACTGAAATCAACAAGCGGCCACACCCGATGCAAGGTCATACTATCAGTATTCCGTGCTTCTCTGTGGGAAACTTAAAAAGCCAAGCAAGAGTCACGAAAAGCAATCCAGACCTACAGGATTAATGAAAAGCTAAGAATGAGAGGAGGGCAAGGGACGATTAACTTGGACAGTAGGTTGTGGTAGTCTGGGACAACCTTTGGGATTCGTAAAAATAAAATAAAGAAAGCAGTGCACAACATTTAGTGTACATAGTATCACAGTATGGAAGAGGGTGGATTTAACCAATGTCCTTACAAAGCCCTAAATCGCTACCAAAGCTCCTAGCAACCATGGACAGACCAGCACGAACAAGATTCTTCTTAACAATGACAATGGGTGACAACTATAGCTTGGATCATGAGAAGCCTTCCATGAAGGAATAGTAATAATGGTAGCGCAGGACAACGGAATAGTTAAACAAACGGAACAGGATTTCGAACATCAAGAAAATAAGAAGTTGGACGAGAATGATAAACTACGGATACCTGGTACACATACTAAATGAAAAGGGGCAAATCCGTCCCCAACATAGACTCCGGCTTTGTGGACAAAGTATGCACCATAGACTCATCTGGTAATCAATCCAATGTGTGAAGAATCCCTCGAGTACCACCTAATGATAGACATTTGGCTCCAGTTACCCAATGACCACTGTCAGGGCAAATCACAGGTGTATGGGAACCAATCAGCAATTCATAAAGATAACTGGTAGTGGGCTGCCCTGTAAACCAAAGACCAAGATTTTAGTTTGATGGAGGTAGCTTCAATAGCTGTAACTGTGGGGGCATGGAAACAAACACTCTACTTAACACAACAACGAGTACGTCACAAAATAGTTCCACAAAGGCCCCTAGTGGCTATAAGACAAGAAATAAAACTGAAGCACTAGCCCCACCTTATCATTCAATCTGAGAAGGCAGGGCGACCAGTGAAGCCAAAGGAAAACTGATCTAGATTCAAGTGCTATTAGACTCTGGATCCAATATATTCCTAATTAACCAAGAACTGGTTAGCAAACATGGCCTGCCATACCATACACGCACACATGGCTTGGACATTTATATGTTCGAAGCAACCACAGCCTCAAAAGAGGGAAAACACTGTACACATCAGAGTATGTTAGAAATACGGAACAATACTCACCCATCTGATATTTTAGGTGAAATTGCGAATCCCACCAAATATGACCTCATGATCTCTTTTGGATGGTGGAATACAAAATATCCCATAAGGCATGTTGAGGATGTGTAAATTTGGATATGTAAACATGAAAAAGGTGTGAGTCAGGTTAATAATGGAGGTTTAGACCTGACATTTGAATGGGACGAAACTGAGGTCTATGAACCAGAAGCCCAGTATATGGTAGTAATTGTTTGTACATCACCTATACTACCATATGCATTTAAGCTCCAGGAAATACCTACAGAATATCATGAATTCATAAGGATTTTTGCACTAGAAAGACCAGAGAAACAGTCAGGAAGAAGAACCTTTAATGACGCAATTGATTTAATAACTGTCGGATTTCCACCATTGGTCCCGATATACCATACATCAACTCATTAGCGCGATTTACTAAGCCAATACCACCAGATAATGCAGTTTCAGGGAATAATCGTAGAAAGCTAATCTCCTGCAGGGTTAGCAATATCATTTGTCCCTAAACTTGAGTGTTTAAAAAAGGTATGTGAGGAATACCAAGAGTTAAATAAACTAACAGTGGCCAATAAAAAACCCACAGTCCCTCATGAGCAAGCTCCGCGACCAGGTGGCTGGTGGCAAAATATTCACTATACTTGACTTAAAAGATGGCTTTTACCCGCTGAGAATGAAGGAAGAAGATTAGAGGAAAACAGCATTCCGGACGCGATACAGCAACTCTTAATACAAAGTAATGCCATTCTGGCTGGTGAACGCTCCAGCCATAATTCTGGCTATGATGAACAAAAATCTTAAAGAACTTTTAGATCAAGGAATGGAGTTGTACCTTGACAATATTCTAATTTACTCCAAAATGCAAAAGGAACACATGGACTTAGTACAAAAGGTCCTTTCTCGCTTGGAAGAATATGATCTAGCGGTAACAACCACCAAGTCTGTTTTTCACTTAAAAACTGTAGAGTTTTTTGGTTAAATTGTGGCAATTGATGGAGTCACCAAGAGTGTAAGAAAGGTCAAAAAAATTAAAAATTGGAAGGCACAGAGGTCCATCAATGAGCTGCACATATACAGAAGCTTTGCCAACTATTACTACCGTTTCTTTAAAGATTTCTCCAAAATCTGAAAACCAAATACGGAAATCTTGAAGGCCAACCTCAGGAAATTTAGCCAGGTACCAGAACAAAATAGGGCATTTGAGCAACTTAATCAAGGATTGATCTCAACCCCAATACTCTTTCATTTTATTCCAGACAGAGAAACCATAGATGAACCTGATTTGGGAGATTTTGTGCTAGGAGGTGTCCAGTTACAGTTTAAGGACAAAGACTGCATCCGGTGGCATTCCACTCAAGGAAGTTGAGGCCTGCTGAACGAAACTAGGAGATCAATGATAAGGAGCCCCTCTAGATTCTGGAAGCATTCAAAGAATGGAAGCACTAACTAATGGGAATAGAAAAACCAGTAACTGACCATAAGGACCACCATAACTCAAAGACTTTTCTTAGGACAAAGGTATGGAATCCGCGACAGATACGATAGGCTCAACAACTGGTGAATTAGAATTTCAAAATTGTCCATCAACTAGGAAAACGAGGTGGAAATCCTGCTGTATTATGCCGATGGATGGAGTACAGCCATGAGGAGGGAGTTGAACATAGCGAACAGTTAATACACTAGCCTTCCCAATTCAAAATCACATTGGAGAATTTGAGCCTACCAGAAGGGAAGTATAAATTAGCTGGGGTAGAGACAACAGGTTCCCTACAGGTATAAATTGATATTATCAGAAGCACAAATGCTTATAAAAGGCTATTAGGGACAAATGACTCCCAAGAGGATTACATGACTTTTTAGCAGGAACTGGATGAGTCCAAACCTCTACAGGCAGTTACCCCCTGCGCGCCTGGTGTTCGCCCTGGGAGTCAACACTAGCACCTTTTGCAGTTGCTCGTTTACTAAGAAAAATGAGTAATTGGAACACATCTTGTAACACCGTATACGGCTACGCCGTCCCCCAGACTAGGTTCTTTCTGTAGGGTCTATGTGTGGGCCTCTCTGGCTAAGTCTGGGAAGTGGACCGAAGCGATTCTGTAAAGAACTCGCAGAGTTACTGCCTGTTGAAGTTAATAGAACCAGGGTAGACCTTGATGGGTATAAATGCTCAAATGAAGTAGACTACTCCTACACACAAGGAGAGTCTGCTGCCGCCCCCATGATACCTATAAGGTCAAGAACCTATCGGAACAAGTTGATAAGGAGAGGCAATGAAGACGAGGAGAGATTGGCCTGATGGTGAACACTAGGCATCATGAAAGCCAGCTGCAAGGCCGGATAAGACGGCAAGAAGAAGATTTTGCCAAGAACCAAGCTGGCTCCTTTGAGTTCGAAGAAGTTATTGGTAGATGCCAAAATGTGCGCCCATATCTTAACAGCAGAAAGAAGGTTGACAACTAATACTTAGTGGGTCCACACCCTCAGAGAGGTCAGGAGCTCAGATCGTACCGTCAGCTGAGCAGGGCAGAGAAAGTTTCAGGGTCAAAGCAGGTATGGTCTTGAATTAAGACACGAAGGTTGGGGAGAAAATTCCGATTTATTTGTAAACCAGTTGTAGTCTGCAAACACACAGACACTGGATATAAATATCGAAGTGCCTCTCAAGCTTTATCTATCATCAAGTAACGGACCAGAGATCTCATCACTATCATAAGTTTTTACTCAAATATCTGTACCTACGTGCCTTCCTAGAAAATCTCCGCTTATGAAGAAAGATTTAAGCCTAGTCCGATTCCCTTGCCCCTAGAATCGACTACCCTGATCATTAATTTGATATTTCTCCTTTTTACCAAGGTTCATTATATAACTATCAGATATCTAGAAGTCATACATTTGGAATTATACCAGTTCAGAGCTGATTCCACTATCCTCGTTGAGTTAATTCTTGAACCTCGTCCACACAACTTTATCGCCTCTATCGAAACTCTACTATACGACTCCCTTTCGGAGATCGAATTCCTACCATACCACTATGAACCACTCTGGTACACATACCCTAAACCCATACGAACCCTTAAGAATTTACAGAAATCTACAAAAAACGTCATGGGCCATCTTTGCAGTAGCACCCCCTTGTCGGCTACGACAGTGGTGAAAGTGGAACATCAAGTTTAATTTCCACAAACATATCTTTTACACACTCAGTGAGGGGATTCGGAAAATACCTACTCTCCTCCTAAGCAATTTCCTCACGACAATTGACCTTCGATACCGACACGGCAATGTGCGACATCGAAGAAGTTTCACTGGTAGTAAGCGATCATGCACCTGGTCGCTCCAGGTCACCTTTGGTACCCCACTACCTTTAACAGCCAAGGGTAGTTACAATGTCGCCCCAGGAACTCAATCAAGCACTCCCCGTCCCCCCGATGCCAGAAATCCAGCCATGGAAAGATTAGCAGAACGCATAGGACAGACAATGAGCTACTTCGACCTTACCCTCCAGGAATCGGTTGATATGCAATATCAGGCCTACCATGAACTATCTGGTCAAGCTCAGGATCAGGCGAACCAACTCCAGCACCATGCTCAACGGATAACTCATGGGGAACAAATCATTGACGCAGAGTTCAAATAAGTCAATTCAAGACTTGATCTGTTAGCACCAGAAACCACGGCCCTTCAAGATGCAACCACGAAATGGTTGAAAGCAAAGTTGCTGGTGGAAGAAGAATTGGCTGCACACCATGAAGCAGTAAGTATCCAACTTCTTGGTAACATTGGGGCAACAGGACAAGAGTCGCTGGATCGAGACCGCCAGTTAGAACAGGCTTTGGCGTGACAAAAAGCAGAACTCCTACAAAGACAAGTGGCCTCTGACAAGGAACATGAGCAGAGCAGGGAGGAGTTACATAGAGTTCACAAGTGCCTCGAACAGGAGCGGGTAGAAAGGGAGCCCTATGTGGTCAGGCAGAATGCCGCATCCGAGCAAATAAATCGAATGTTGACTCGGATGAATGAAACTTTGGTGCAACTACAAGTTGCGAGGAACCCACCATGCGTGTGTGAAACAGTGGCACCACAGCCCGTGGAAAATCATGGCTTGGAAAGACGAACCATGGCCGATGGCAGAGAAGAGTTCCGGTTTCATTCCCGGTAGAGACAAGGGAAAAGCTGTGGATCGAGGTGACGGAAACGGAAATGGTGGAAAGGAACCACCCCCACCTCGACCGGCTAATGCCCCCAACCAGGGAGATGATGACCCAGGCTCTGAAGACAGAGTTGGCCCCGGTCGACGAGGTGGTGAGCCATCATGATGACTTTGGCCAGGTAGTATTTTCAAGTCCGAAGCAGACACATGGGTCGGCCGGCTGCGTCAAGCATTAACAATGACCAACCGCCGACAAGTTTATCCACCTTTCAAGTTCGACAATAAGCATACTTAGGATTTGCGAGTATGCTTATTAAATTGTGAGTACTACTTTGGATGAAACCCATGGCAATGGGAAAACGATGAAGAACGAATCCAATATGTGTTAGGAGGAATAGAAGGAACCAAGGTGGCAATGTTCTCGATAACTTATCGTAAGAAAATGACAGGGCACCTCAGATTCCCAAAACGTGAGGGTTACTATATCTGGATCAGTTTCAGGGCCGAAGGTACAGAACGATTACCAGTACTGCAAAAGGCACAAAAAGCCTTAGCCGAGATGGAGAAGGTCAGGTATCCAGAGAACATAGAGAAGTATCACCTTACCATGGAAGACAACAACATCGAGGCAGTAGTATCCGGTATTACTTGGAGAACTACATTTCTGCGGCAACATCCTATTGAAGCCATGCGTATACTATCATATAAAAATCATGCCTTTGATAGTGTGTGGATCAAGGAGGTACGTAGGGTTACCAAAGAGAAGAATCGTTGGAGGACAACAACGGCTATTCACATAAAACGACTATGGAGAAAGTCACTCCAAGAAAAGAAAACGGGTGGAGATATTCAAATCTAGGAAGACCACTGCTGGATATCAAAAACAAAAAATCTATATGGCAGCTGAAAATGCTGCCTACAAACTGAAAAAACAAGCGGAAAAAGGAAAAAAGCCCCCATTGAATAAAATATTGAGTACACAAATTGGGTTGAAGCTCATAAAGGAATCCCTGAGAACAAAATTGAAGAACGAAAGAAAGCCAATCAATGCACCCGGTGCACAATGGCTAACTGTACTTGGAAGTTATGGAGGAAACAGGCCGGGTATCGGTTATAGGATAAAAACGCGGAAATTTCAAACCCCAATAACGAGGACCCCTGGTAACAAAAGGGGGAACAGCACACACATCCAGGGTAAACCGAGTTAAAGAGCCAAAAATTTGGGACTAAACGACATGGATGAAACCCAAAAGGAGGTTTTCAGGCACCGGCATAGACGGCTACCAGGTACTCATTTATGGACCCCTTACAGGAACCGAAATCAACAAGGAAGCTCGACCTCTCTAAGGTCGTACCAATGGGTATTTCGCACTTCTTCATGGGAATTTTAAATCTAAGCGAGAATAACGAAAAGCAATCCTAAACTACAGGAGAATTGCAGGCCTAAGAATGATAGGCGAGCAAGAAGCAATTAACCTGGATGGTGGCTAGTGTTAGTATAGACGAACTCTGGGAACCTGAAACTCTAAAGGAAGAATGCGGGAGGCCATATGTGATGTATATCATATCTCAGTACGGAAGACTGTCAACTAAACACGCATCCTTATAAAGCCCTAAATTCTTACCAGAGATTCATGGTGGAGTGGACAGACCAGCGCTGACTAGGGACTTCTTAAGATGGCAACGGAACTCAGTCTAGCCTGAATCATGAGAAGCCTTCCAGGAAGGAAATATATGACAGATCGGCTAGACAACAGAATAGTTGGAGAAACGGAACAGGATTCTGGACATCAAGAAAAATGCAGTTGGAAGAGAATGAGGAACTACGGCTACCTAGTTCACAAGCTAAATAGAGCGTGGTAAATCCGTCCCGAACCTGGATTCCGCCTTTGTGGATAAGATAGGCATGATAGACACATGGGGTAATCGAGGCGATTTATGAAGAATCCGCGGAATACAACCTAATGATACGAGTTCGGCTCCAGTTAGCCAGGGCAAATGGCAGGTGTATGGGATCACTTCGGCAAGGGGTAAAGACCGCTAGTAGTGGGCTGCCCAGTACACTAAAGACAGGGATTTTAGTACGTCTGAGGAGGCTTAAATAGCCGAAACCGTGCGGGCATGGTAATAAACACCCTAAATTACCTCAATAACAAAATGTTGTTCAAAAGACCAGCACATGGCCCTAGTGGCGCTAATTAAAGAAAACAAACCAGAAGCACCAGCCCCGCCTTATAATTCTTCCCCAGAAGGTAGGGCAACCATTGAAGCAAATGGAGAATTGATCCCGATTCGTGTTCTATTAGACTCAGGGTCTAATATATTCCTAATTAACCAACAACTGGTTAGTGAACATCGCCTACCATACCACAATGCAATAATAGCTCAGATATTTATACCTATGAAGGAACTACAGCAGCAAATGGGGGAAAACACTATACATATCCTATTCTTATATAGATCTGGAGCAATGCACACTAATCTCACATTTCTTGCCAAATTGCCAATGCTGGCAAATATGACCTTATCATTCCATTTGGATAGTGGCATACAGAATATCCCATCCGGTATATTAAGAATGCGCAAAAATGGACATTTAAAGATGAAAAATGCCAAAGTCATATTAATGATGAAGCCATAGACCTGATATTTGAATGGAACAAGACTGTGGCATACTACCGAGAAGCACGATATATTGGAAGAATCGAAATAGCATCCACTCCAGAGTCAACCAAGATCCAGCAAATACCACGGCAATACCAGGAATTTAAAACCGTTTTTCCTCTTGAAACAGCGGAGAAACTAGCTCGTAGAAGAACATTTGACCACACCATTGACTTAATACCCGGTGCAGTACCGCCTTGTGGCCGATATATCCTATATCAGCCCACCAGCTGGATTTGCTTAGCAAATATCTGCAGAAGATGCAGGACCAAGGTAAAATCCTGGAAAGCATACTCCTGCTGGGGCTCCAATTTAGTTTGTCACTAAACTTGACGGTTCAAGGAGGCTATGCATAGATTACCGAGAGTTAAATAAACTAACGGTAGCCAACCCATATCCGTAACCCCTAATGAGCGAGCTCCCTGCCTGGGTGGCTGACCCCCAAATATGCACTAAGCTCTACCTTAAAGATGGCTATTACCTCCTAATAATAAAGGAAGGGGATGAGGGGAAAACAGCATTGCGGACCCGATATGGCTACTTTGAATACAAATTAATGCCATTCGCACTGGTCAATGTACGAGCCACATTCCAGGCTCTGATGAACAAAATTCAGGCCCAATTTTTAGATCATGGAGTAGTGGTTTACCTGGACGATATCCTGATTTACTCCTTGACAGAGAAAGAACACTAGGACATGGTCATGAAGGTACTCTCTCGCTTTGAAGAATTAGAACTAGCGTTATCAACCACCATGTAAGTTTTTCATATCAAAACAGTGGAGTTTTTATATTATATTGTGGCAATCAATGGAGTAACCATGAGTGAAAGAAAGGTCGAAAGGAAAAAAAATTGGAAGGCACCAAGGTCTCTCAAGGAGGTACAAATATTCATTGGCTTTGCCAATTTTTACAGAGGTTCCATTGATCCTTTCTCCAAAATCTGCAAACTATTTACCGAAACGTTAAAGGGCAATCCGATATAATTCAATAGGGGGCCAGAACAAGAGGGGCATTTGAGGAACTCAAAGAAAGATTCATCTCTGCCCCAAGCCTGTATTATTATTACACAGACAGAGAAACCATTGTGGAGACCGATGCTATCGATTTTGCGTTAGCATGTGTCCTCTCACAATCTAGGGAGAAAAAACTACATCCTGTGGCTTTCCTCTACCGAAAACAGAGCCCGGCCGAACGAAATTATCAAATCCATGATAAGGAGCTTCTAGCAATTCTGAAAGCATTTCAAAAGTGGAAACAGTACCTGGTCAAAACAGGTAAACCAGTGACAGTTAACACAGATCACTCAACCCTGGAGAACTTCCTTACAACTTTGGTATGGAATCCAAGGCAGATACGGTGAGCTCAGGAACTGTCAAACTAGAATTTCAAGATTGTCTATCGTGCAGGAAAACGAGGCAGAGAGCACGATGCAGTAATCCAATAGCCGGAGTACAGTCCGGAGGAGGGAGCTGCGCATAGCCAACAGTCAATACTCATGCCTTCTCACTTCCAAATTACAAAGGTGCAGTTAAACAGACTAGAAATAAAGGAAGAATTAAGTTGCACAAAGTCTACAGATTCCTGGTGAATAAAATTCCTAACTCCAAGAGCAGGAATGCCTATGAAAGGGTCCTGAGTAGCAGCCGGACACGACCTCTACGCTCAAGAGGACTTTATAATTCCTGCCAGAAGACAAAGGTTGATAGGGACAGGAATTTCCATTCGATTGCCAAAGCGAACATAAGCACGGTTGGCACCACGCAGTGGAATGGCCGCCAAATTAGGGACCAGCATTCGCGGAAGAGCAATCGACACTGATTACAACGGAGAAGTCAAGTATATCATAATGAACCATAGCAATCAAGATTACCAGGTTCGCAAAGGGGACCTAATGGCACAAATGATTGTTGAGAACATACACATAGCTGAGGCGATAGAAGTTGACTGACTAGCAGAAACTGCTAGGGGCAAAGAGGGTTTTGGAAGTGCGGATATGTCACCCAGACGATCAACTGCAACAAAGACCCAAGTAGTGGTCGCATACTTACAAGACGACCTGGCTGTCAATGAGTTTCTTGATGAAATAGACAAGCAAGTAAGACAAGACCAAGGGATACTACTAATGTCTAATGCTATAATGTCCAAGGTCGATATTAGGAAATATCACCTGACATTATTAAGAACCATCAAAGAGTTAGGCCAGAACTATCAAGACAGGCAGGAATGCAATCAGGAATTCGAAACCTTAACCAATGAGGGCAAACCATTACCAACTCACTAGGCAGTAACTGAACGACTGATATACTATAAGAATCGGTTATAAATTGCAGAAAACGAACATCTGCAGAAAACTGTATCCAAAGGTTACCACCACTCTAAGGTAGCTGGAGACCATAGACAGGGAGGGACTCTAGTAATTGTTATCAGAGAGTTTTACTGGAGAGAGCTGAAAGCGTGGATAAATGGCTACGTACGGTCTTGCAATGAATGTCCACATAATAAATCTGCACGACATGCGCAGTCCGGTGTGCTGCAGGCTCCTGAAGTACCTTGCGCAGCCTGGTCATCCATATCGACTGACTTCATCAGACAACTACCACAATCAGAAGGAAGAATTCAAATTATGGTATTCCTGGATCGATTTACAAAGATGTCTCACTTTATAGGTCTGGATAGTAATACAACTGCAAATGAGGTTGCAAACGTATTCTTGTGGGAAGTCTGGATGCTACATGGACTTCCTGAGAAAATTATCACTGACATGGATGGAAAGTTCTCGGGAGAATTCTGGAATCCATATGCAAAACCTTAAGGGTAAAAGGAAAGGTGTAAACTGCGTACCATCTGCAAACTGATGGACAAACGGAGAGGACCAACCAAATGCTGGAAGGATACCTCAGAAATCCTTGACAATTATGATCAAAGGGACTAGTACGAGTTGTTACCACTAGCCGAGCATACCTACAACAATTCCATAACGAGTGCTCATTGCATGTCACTATTCTACGCCAACTATGGATTCCATCCACCAACAGAATGGATGAAGTAGCGCGAAGCCCAAATCCAGGTGACCAGCTCGATGCACACGCGATTTAAACAATACACCAACAGACCAGAAAATCCTAGGAACAAACAAGGGAAAATATATGCAAATATTACAACTGAAAGGCTAAACATCAACCATAAATTGAGGTTGGGGACCTGGTCATGTCAAATGCAAAAAACATACACTCCAAGCGGCCCTTTAAGAAACTTAGGCCTGTGCTGTATGGACCGTTTAAGGTATTTGGAAAAAGGAGAGAATGTGCCTACAAACTAGAAATATCACCAAGATGGCAGATCCATGCAATATTTCATGTATCATTGTTGGAACCCTATCAGACAATCAAATGACCAGCAAGGGAACAACAGCCCCACGAGCAAGAGGAAATCGATTGAGATTTTGATTGGGATATTGAAAGAATCGTGAAGAGTGAAATAATCTGTTATACACGGCCAGTCGGAGGTCGCAACCAACAAATGCATTATTTACACTATTTTTTGACGTGGACTGGTTGTTCCGAAGATGAAAATACTTGTGAACTACTAGAACACTTAGAGCATGCACAGGAATTGGTGGAGGCATTTCAGAGGGAGAATCTGGATATGCCAAAGTGGGCAGATGTTGAATGAGTTGAAAAAGGTTTTCCCAACGTGTCCAAGCAAACACGTTAGGTTGTTTACCCTACCGATTGGAGTTCAACAGGGGATTAGTTAAATTTCAGAATTGTTTAAGTTTGGGTTTTGTTTTTTATTTTTATTTTAATTATTTTGATATGTTGCCTAAGAGAGGGTAACTTCTGAAAAGCGATTCGGGACCAAGTGCACAGAGGAGGGTGCTCGTGGTAGGCACTAACAACTCCATAGAGGTTTACATGACTTTTCAGGAAGAACAGCAGGAGTCCAATTCTCTATAGGCAATTAAATCCCTACTGGGCCAGAGGTCGCCCTGGGAGTCCACACTGGCACCTTGCGCCGTTACTCGTTTACTGAGAAAACCGAGTAATTTAAACACATCTAGTAACCCCGTATACGTCGTCGCCGTCCGTCCGACCGGATGCTCTCCGCAGGGTATATGAGAGGGCCTCTCTGGCTACGTCTGGGAAGTGGAATGAAGCGATTCCGTTAAGAACCCGCAGAGTTACAGCCTCTTGAAGTTAAGGGACACCGGGTAGTCCTTGATCGCTATGAATGCGCAATTGAAGTAGGCTACTCCAATACACACCAAGAATACGCTAACACCCCCATGATGCTGTTAGGCACAAATGACTCCAAAGAGGATTACAGGACTTTTTCAGGAGGAACTACGTGAATCTGCACCTCTACAGGCAATTACCCCCCTGCGGACCTGGCGTTTGCCTAGGAGTCGACACTGGCACCGTGTGCAGTTGCTCGTTTACAAAGAAAATGAGATGTTGAAACACGTCTTGAAACTCCAGTTACGTCGTCGCCGTCTGTCCGACCGGATACTGTCCGCAAGGTATATATGAGGGCTTCACTGACAACATCAAGGAAGTGGAACGAAGCGATACCTTAAAGAACTCGCTGTGTAATACCCAGTTGAAGTTAAGGTAGCCCGGGTAGTCCATGATGGGTATGAATGCTCGATTAAAGAATGCTACTCCGATACACACCGAGAGTACGCTGACGACCCCGTGATGCCTATAAGGTCAATGAACCTATCTGAACAAGTTGACAAGGAGAGGTAGTGAAGACGAGAAGGTATTAGCCCAATCATGAACACTAGTCATCATGATAGCTAGGTGCAGAGCCGGATAAGACGGCACAAAGCATATTCGGCCAACAACCAAACAGGCCCCATGGAGTTCTAAGAAGTTATAGGTATGTTCCAAACTGGGCGACCATATCTTAAAGGGCCGAGGGAAGGTTGACATCTCAGACTAAGAGGGTCCACACCCGCAGAGAAGTCCGTAGCTCTGCTTATACTGGTGTGTGGGGGAAGAGAAAGTTTCTGGGTCAAAGCGGGTTTGCTCACAGATTATGAGACGAAGGTTGAGAAGAAAATACCTGTTTATATGTAACCCAGTTATAGTCTGCAAACACTCAGACGCCGGATATTAATATTGAACTGCCTCACGAGCTTTAGCCATCATCAAGCAACGGAGAAGAGATCTTATCAATATCACAAGTTTTTACTCAAAAATCTTTACCTACTTGCCTTCCTAGACAATATCCGTTTACGAAGAAATATTTAAGCCTAGTCTGATTCCCTTGCCTTTAGAATGGACTACCCTTAACAGTATACTGATATATCTCCTTGTTACCAAGGCACTTTAAATGACAGCTGGCCACCTCCAAGTGATACTTCTGGAATCACACAAGCTCATAGCTGATTCCATCCTCTTCAAAGAGCGTCAGCTAGAACCCACGTCCCTTAAAATGCATCTTTTCTTTCGAAGAAATACTTGCTTACTTCCTCCCTGAAATTCAATTCTATATACCGCAGGAACCCTCCTGGTTGACGTACCTCTTACTCATCCCTACCGACTCAAATTTCCCAGAATGCTACGAACACATTTATGGTCCCACCTTCCTGTTGAAACCTTTCTGTGACTACGATACTGAGGAAGAAGCAACCCGCACTTCTTTCAGCCTTACCTCCCCCACCTTCACCTCATCTCTTTAGAGACTCGGAAAATATCGAGATTCTCAATAAAACGAAATGGCACGACAATTGACTGTCGACACAGACAAAGCCATGTCCGACATAGAGCAAGTATCCCTGGTTATAAGTGACCATGCATCTAGACATTCCAGGTCACCTTTGACACTCCGCCATCATTCACAACCAACTGGGGTAAGAAAGTCAGCCCCAGGAACTCACTCAAGCACTCCCTGTCCCCCCTATGCCAGAAATCCAGCTATGGAAAGATTAGCAGAATGTATCTGCCAGGCAATGAGCTACTTCGACCCTACCCTCCAGTAATCTGTTGATATGCAACATCTAGGCTACTGTGAACTATCTGGTCTAGCCCAGGATCAGGGGAACCAACTCCAGCACCATGCCCCCGGATTACCCGTGGAGAACAAATCATTGGCGAAGAGTTCAGACAAGTCAATTCAGGATTTGAAATGTTAGCAATGGAAACCGCTGCACTTCAGGATGCAACACCTAATGGTGGGAAGCAAAGTTAAGAGCGCAGGAAGAACGGGCTGCACACCATGAAGCGGTAACTAACCAACTTCATGCTAACATTGGGGCAACAGGACAAGAGTCAATGGATCGAGACCGCCAGCTACAAGAGGCTTTGGCTAGGCAAAAATCTGAACTACTCCAAAGACATGTGGCCGCACACAAAGAACATGAGCAGAATAGAGAAGAGTTGCGAGAACGGTACCAGCGGCTCGAACAAGAACGGAAAGAAAGGAAGGCATATCTGGTCAGGCAGAATGCCGCATCCGAGTAACTAAATTGAATGTTGACTCGGATGAATGAAACTTTGGTGCAACTATAAGTTGGGTGTAACCCACCAAGCGTATGGGAAAGAGTGGCACAACAGCCAGTGGTATATCCGGGCTTGGAAAAACGGACCACGGCCAATGGCAGAGTAGAGTTCCGGTTCATTCACCGAAGAGACCAAGGAATGGCAGTGTATAGAGGATATGGAAGCGCAAATGGCGGTAAAAAACCACCCCCGCCCACTCCGGCGAATGGACCCATCCCGGGTGATGAAGACTCTGGGTCTGAAGACGGAGGTGGCCCCTCGCGACGAGGTGGAGAGCCATCACGAAGACCTGTGCCTGGCTGTAAGTTCGAATCCGAAGCAGACTCATGGTTCATCCGACTAGGGACACCACTGTCAAGGACCAACCGCTGGCAAGCAGATCTACCATTCAAGTTTGAGAATAAGCCTACTCTGGATGTGCTATTATGGTTATTAAATTGTGAGGACTACTTTGGGAGAAACCCATGGCAATGGGAAAATGATAAAGAAAGCATCAAGTATGCGTTAGGAAGAATGAAAGGAACCGAGTTGGCACTCTTCACAATAACCTATCGTAAGAAAATGACTGGCGACGTCGGCTTGCCAAAACATAAGGCTCATGATATCTATATCACTTTCCGAGCAAAGGTTACAGAACGATTCTCAGCACTGCATAAGGCAGAAAATCCCTTGGCCGAGATTGAGAAGGTCCGGTATACAGGAGATATAGAGAAGTATGTCCTTACCATGGAAAACCACAAAATCGAAGCCGAAGTATCCGGCATCGCTTGGAGAACTATAATTCAGCGGCAACCTCCTATTGAGGCCATGCATAGCCTATCATATAAATCCCATCACTTGGATAGGTAATGGATCAAGGCAGTCCGCAGGGTGACCAAATCGGAGGAATCGTTCCTGGAACAGCAAGGACTATTTAGAAAAAAGCGACTAGGGAAAAAGTTACTCCCAAAAAAGATAACTGGAGGAGGAATCAAAATCTGCCAATACCACTGCTGGAAATTAAAAACGAAAACCCAATACGGCAGGTGAAAAAGATGCCTACAAATGGAAAAAACAAGTGGAAAAAGGGAAAAAAGCCCCCGCTGAAGGAAAGGTTGAGCACACAAATTGGGTTGAACCTCATGAAGGAATCCCTAAGAACAAAATTGAAGAATGAAAGAAAGCCAACCAATGCACTCGTTGCACATTGGCCAACCATACTGGGAATTTCTGCAGGAAACAGGCCCAGGTAACAGTTATAGGGCAGAATCAGGGAAATTTCAAACCCCAAGACCGACGACCCCTGATAACAAAGGGGCAACCAGCACCAACGACAGGGGTGAACTAAGTCAACCAGCCCTGGATTTGGGAAATGGATGACATGGATGAAACCTAAAAAAGGCTTTCAGGCACCGGTAGCGGCTGCGACTGGGTACTCACTTGTGGACCCCTTACCGAAACCGAAAGCAACAGGGTGGCTCGACCTCTGCAAGGTCCTACTAGCAGGTATTCTGCGCTTCTCCGTGGGAAACTTAAAAAATAAAGAGAGAATCACGAAAAGCAATCCAAACCTACGGGAGTATAGAAGACTTAAGAATGACAGCCGACCAAGAAGCGCTTAACTTGTACAACGGCTCTTAGTAGCCCGGAACTATCTCTGGGAACCTGAAACTTAAAAAGAAGAATGCAGAGCGCCACATTTGATGTGCATCGGACCTCAGTACGGAAGACGGTCAAGTAAACCCGCATCCTTATTAAGCCCTAAATCCTCATCAAAGATCCAAGGATGAGTGGACAGACCAGTACTCACTAGAGACTTCTTAAGAATGACAAGGGGAAATCAGTCTGGCATGGATCATGAGAAGGCTTCCAGGAATGAAATATATTACAAGTCGGCTGGACAAAGGAATAGTTGTAGAAACGGAAAAGGATTCGAGACATCAAGAAAAATGAACTGGAAGAGAATGAGGAACTATGGTTGCTTAGTCCATACGCTATATGGAGCGGGGTAAATCCATCCCGAACCTGGAATCCGGCGGGGTAGTTAGGATATGCATGATAGACTCTAGGGGTAATCGAGGCGATGCAGCAAGAATCCCTGAATACCACCTAATGATACAAGTTCAGCTCCAGTTAGGCAGGGCAAATAGCAGGTGTATGGGAACCCTTCGGCAATGGGCAAAGAACGCTAGTATTTTGCTGCCCAGTACACCTAAGACAGAGATTTAGTTTCACTGTTGTGGCTTAAATAGCCGAAACCGTGCGGGCATGGTAACAAATACCCTAAGTTACCACAACAACGAAAATGTCATACAAAGGTCCAGCACAGGCCCATAGCGGCCGGAATAAATGCAATAAAACAGAAGCACATGCCCCGCCATATTACGAATACTCAGAAGGCAGGGCAACCATTGAAATAAATGGAGAACAGATCCCGAATCGTGTTCTAATAGACTCAGGGTCTAACATATTCCTAATTAAACAAGAACTAGTTTATACACATCGTCTACCATACCACACCCATACAAAGGGCTATGAGATTTACAACTTTGAAGGAACTATAGCAGCAAATGGGAGAATTCACTAAACACATCCTATTCTCTTAGAGATCGGGAACAACGTACACCGATCTCCCATTTCTTGCAAAATTGCCAATGCTGGCAAGTATGACCTCATCATCCCTTTTGGATGGTAGCACACTGAACATCCCATAAGGCACAACGAGGACATGCAAGAATGGACATTCAAAGACGAGAAATGGCAAGGTCATGTTACTGAAGAAGGTATAGACCTGACATTTGAATAGGACGAGACCGTGGCCTACGACCCAGAAGCACAATATATTGAAAGAATCGAAATAGCACCCACTCCAGAGTCGAAGAAGATCTTGCCAATACCGGAGGAATACCATGAATTAAAGATAGTGTTTGCCCCAGCAATGGCTGAGAAACTAGCTGGAAGAAGAATCTTTTTCCAAGCCATTGACTTGATACCCGGCGAGGTACCCACATAGGGCCCGATATATCCTATGTCTTCCCACCAGCTGGATTTGCTTAGCAAATACCTGGAGAAAATGCAGGATCAAGGAAAAATTCTGAAGGCCAAATCCCCTGCTGGGGCTTCAATTATATTTGTCCCTGAACCTGACGGTTCAATGAGGCTATATGTGGACTACCGACAGTTGAATAAGCTAATGGTGGCCAACAAATAACTGCGACCCTTAATGACTGAGCTCCACAACCGGGTGGCTTTGGCCCAAATACTCATGAAGCTAGACTTAAAAGATGGCTATCACCTCCAAAGAATAAAGGAAGGACATGAGGGGAAAACAGCAATCTGGACCCGACACGGCCATTTTGAATACAAAGTAATGCCATTCGGGCTGGTGAACGTGCTTGCCACATTCCAGGCCATGATGAACAAAATTCATTGCTAATTTTAAGATCATGGAGTAGTGGTATACCTGGATGGTATCCTGATTTAACATAAGATAGAGGAAGAATACATTGACTTGGTCAGAAAGGTCCTCTCACACTTGGAAGAATATGATCTACCGGTATGTACCACCAAGTCAGATTTCCATCTATAAACAAGTAGATTCAGGGTAATATTGTGGCAATTGATGGAGTCACCTTGCGTGAAAGAAAGGTCGAGAGCATAAAGAATTGGAAGGCACCAAGCTCTGTCAAGGAGGTGCAAATATTCCTTGGCTTTGCCAATTTTTAATGAATTTTCATTAAGGATTTCTCGAAAATCTGTAAACCAATAAGCGAAACTTTGAAGGGCGACCCCAGAACATTCAGCTGGGGGCCGGAACAAGATGTGACATTTGAAGAACTTAAGAAAAGATTCATCTCTGCCGCATTACTCTGTCATTTCTACCCAGACAGTAAAACAATTGTGGAAACAAATGCTAGCAATTTTGTGCTAGGCTGTGTCCTCTTTCAGTTTAAAGACAAAAAGCTACATCTCGTGGCTTTGCACTCACGTAAGTTAAGCCCAGCTGAGTGAAATTATGAGATCCATGATAAGGAACTATTGGATATTTTTAGAAGCATTTAAAGAGTGGAAACAGCACCTGTTCAGAACAGAAAAACCAGTGACTGTCTACAATGATCACCAGAACCTACAGAACTTCCTTACAACTAAAGTATGGATTCCACTGCAGATACAATTGGCTCAGCAACTAGCAAACTAGAATTTCAAGATTGTGTACTGCCTGGGAAAACAAGGCGGAAAGCCAGATGCACTAAGCCAACGGCCGGAGTACCGTCCAGAGGAGTGAGCTACACATAGTGAATAATCAATACTCTAGCCTTGTCACTTCCAAATCACACAGGTGCATTTATATGGGCCAGAAAGGGAGGAAAGAATAATTGGCACTGAGTCTACTGGTTCCTTGCGAATAAAATTACTAACTCCAAAAGCACGAATGCCTACAAAAGGGTCCCGACTAGCAGCCGGACACATCAGCTACGCATTAGAGGACTTTATAATTCCGGCCAAAGGACAAAGGTTGATGGAAACAGTAATATCCTTTGAATTACAAAAAGGAATATACGCAAAGTTGGCACCATGCAGTGGAATGGCAACCAAATTTAGGATCAGCATTGGCGGAGGAGTAATCGACACCGATTACACTAGAGAAGTTAAGGTTATCATAATGAACCATGGAAACCAAGATTGCCAGGTTGGCACAGGGGACCGAATGGCACAAATGATAATTTAGAACATACACATGGCTGAAGCGACAGAAGTTGACGGACTAGCATAAACTGCAAGGGGCCAAGGCGAATTCGGAAGCACGGATGTATCACCAAGACGAACAGCTTCAACAAGAACCCAGGTAGTGGTTGCATACTTGCAAGCGGGCTAGGCCGAAAATTAGTTTCTTGATGAAACAGACCATCAAGCAAGAGAAGAGAAAGGGATACTACTAATCTCTCCTGCTATAATGTCCAAGGTCGATATTAGGAAATATGACCAGACATTATTAAAAACCATCAAAGAGCCAGGCCAAAACGATAAAGACTGGCAGGAACGGAAGCAAGAATTGGAAACGTTAACCAACGAGGGCAAACTATTACCAAGTTACTGAACAGTAACTGAAGGACTGATATACTATAAGAATAGCTTATATATTGTAGACAACGAACAGATAGAGACAACTATAACCAAAGGTGCTATAACTCTAAGTTAGCTGGACACTTTGGACAAGAGAAGAGTCTGGAAATTGTTACCAGAGACTTTTACAGGAAAGGGCTGACAGTATGGATAAATGACTACATACGGTCATGCGATGAATGTCAACATAATAAATCCGCACGACATGCGCGGTTGGGCCTGCTGCAGCCTCTAGAATTCCAGTTCGCAGTCTGGTCATCCATATCAACCTGTTAGGCACATAACTCCTACAAGGGCCCAGAGGAGCAGTTTAAGAGCTCTGGGCTTGAAACTCCACAGACTAATACCCACCTCCGGCCCCGACGTTGGCCCCGGACGACAGCACTGGCGCCTCGTGCAGCTGCTCACAATCATAGAAAGAAGAAATATTGGAGCACCCCTCGTAACACCGTATACGTC
>QFET01006320.1:0-23211 GCA_003316355.1 Tuber calosporum | reverse complement strand
CATAGGCATGCCGTACTTTTCGCATACCTCCTTATCAATAAAGTCCTCAGTTGCTCCTTAGTCAATCATTCCGTTGATGCTGATAATCTCGTGTCTGCCATGTAGTCGCATTTTTACCATGACATGGTCGTTTTCGTGTTCCAGTGATTCCGTGTTATTTAGTGCCGAGTAGAAGTTTCGTATCTCGATGGGTTTCTTTTTCCCCTTGTCCCTCAGACCATCGCTTACTGGGGACCGTCGTCTTTTTCCTCTTCGTTCTTTTCGCTTTCGAGATCCATTTCGCGGATTGCTGTTCTTTGTTTCCATCGTGGGTTTTGAACCCTACTGACTGTCTTCGCCGGGTATTCTTTCTCATCTCTTGGGTTGGTGCAGTTTCTCATCATGTGTCCTGGTTTCGAACATGCCATACACAGTTTGTTGTTTCTTCTTCTCCAATATTCGGTCTTTGATATGTTAAGAGCTTGTCTTCGCCTAGTCGCGTCTAGCTCCATTGGATTTCCTCGAGACTCCACTAGCCGTTGGGTCTTGAAGGTGCCGTCGTAGTTTCGAACGTTGTCGTATGTTTTGGTCTTTGCCCTTCCTTGCACGTATTTGATAACGTCCAAGCGGTTTTCCTGATTAATGGCCCATACCGCTATTTCCTCCGTCGTCGTGAAGTCTTGAGCCCTCATGGCCCCTGCGTTCTGAATTTCTTCGTGTAAGCCCCTTAGGAAGGCCCTTCCCAAGGTTGCTTCGTCGTATTCTGCCTCCGTTGCCAATAGTCGTAACTCGTTCCAGAAATCAGTCACGTTCCGGCTCCCTTGCTTGATTTTCTCGATTTTATTTCTTGCTGTTTCCCTAGCATCCACGTCGCCGAATTGAATGCGTAGAGTGGCTTGAAATTCTGCCCAGTTATTCCATGTGGCTGGGGTTTTCCCTTCCACATATTGAGTAATCCATTTGCCTGCTGATTCTCTCAGTAGGGATTTGGCGAAGTCCACCTTTGATCCATCTTCATTTTGTCCCCATCCTAGTGCTGTGTAGTACTTTGCAAGTTGGACTAGCCATGCTCGCAGTTTTGTACGGTCTCCTGTAAAGGTATCCGGGGTTTTGATTTTTGGCCTCCGCACAGTTTGTTCCTGTCGATTATCTTGAACCGTTCTGATCAACTCCTGTAGTTGTTCTCTCGTGAGAGTTATGGTGTCCGCTGGTCCTGCTACCCCCGACATTCTGTGTATTGGGGATGCTCCTGAGCTGACAGACCCGGATCTTGATCTTGCTTCCGGGGTGACCGGGCTCGGAGGTCTTGGAGATCCTTCTCGCGATATCTCGCTTAAGGCTTGTCCAAGTTCTTCTTGTAGTCCTAAGAAAGTCTGTGGATCGTTGAAGTCTGGTACTTCTGTATCTGTAGGTGAATCCGTTTTGTATTTGTTAAGTGTCGCAAATGACGCAACCAAATGTTACAAACCTATCCTTAGTCTGCCGGACAAGGCACACTATCTTCTTTAACAGCAACAGGTAACGATACGTACCGCTCGTCTTACCGCTTCTTCAGATCTCGTAGCCTTATGTCGCCTAGGGACGCTGAGTCCTCTCACTCCTAGCCCGTGCGACTGCTCTTTAGCGATATGTTTCTCGAATCACCTTTCGGTCGGTGATATAAACGGATAGTCGTAATAAGAATAAAGTATTGATTGAACTAATAGATAAAATATATCATAGGAAGTCTCTTAGGTGGTTGCGTGAAGAGCTAGCTATCTGTGTCCGTGACCCTCCTTATATAGGCGCTCTTCCCACAACCCTAACCCTGATGACTTTACTATGAGTCACCTCTTTACTATGACTGCCGTGCAAGTCATAGTATAACAAACGTCCTATGACTCACAATTTGAGTCATAGTATACAATCCCCCTAGTATCCAATTTCCATAAAAGATCATGTGCGCTAATCGCGTCACATGCGTGAAACCCCTGACTCATACTTGTAGTCAGGTGCGAAAGTCATAACATCATATGACCTCACAATCGTGAGTCATGAAACAATAAATCAAATCAAACATCATAATCATAAATGATCTCACAAATCGTGAGTCATGTGTAACGTTCCCTATTGCTAAGTCACGATTTGTGACAATGATAGGGAAAATAGTGGTATTTTGGAACAAGGTCCAGTGTTAGGTCACAAACTGCTTCTCATTGACTCCGGTATCTATCCTACATTGTGAGGCTAGCCTCCCACCCCTAAACTCTCTCCACTTATCGAGATACGTGATGGCAGTACTGCAGCTCGCGTACTTCCCTCGTGAGATCAATACAGCAGCAGCACTCCAGCCTTCTTCATTTCGTTCCTTCTCCCCCTACTGAGTACAGGATTCCTCCCAATCCCGTGTGCGAAGCCTTAGAGCCAACTGCATCACCCTCCGCTGGGACCAACTAAGACCTATACCTACTATCCGCTCCCATATCTCTATCTACAGGATATGCTTCCTACTCGTCAAATTGATCAAAGGAGGATTCAAACTACGACAGATCAACTCCTACATACCACTTGGTCAAGTCGCTGCACCTCCTCCTCCTCTCTCTGGTGCCGTCTCCTACAACTTCTAGATGTAAGACAGCAGGTATAACCTCCTTACTGACTAGACCCTCTTGTCCCCGACACCTATATACTAATTGTACAAACTATTCCTATGCTCACAGGCGTTTATATCTCTCAACTGCTTTATGACTGGAAGAAACCACCAACTCTGTTCTGCCAAGTACTACCTAGTAGCCTAGGCCTCTGTGCGTGACATTAATTGTTCACCCACCTGTCATTTCTTTGGCTTAAGGGATCAAACCCTTGAGCACGCCATTCTCCACTGCCCTTCCAAGTCTCAAGAACACCAGCTTCAACTTCAGAAGCTGTCCTCCATATACCATTGCTCACCACTTTAGGCCAACCTAAATCTTATTCTCATTCTCGCCTTATACATCCATGTTAGATGCACTCACTTCTGGCCTACCATGCCACTCGTAATCAGTATCATACCCTCCTTATCCTTCTGCAATAACTCAGACTGAGATGTCCTTTTCTTTCCTATATTTTATCTTTCCTTAGAGTTATTATTTCCTTAGATTTCATTTCATTCTATTCTTACTAGAGTAGTCACCATTATTGGATGCAGTGATGGTATGGTTATCGCTAGGGCAGAACTGGCTCTGTTATTTCTTTTTTTTTGCATATTCAGAATTAACGTTTTATTTATGCTATAGTTAGCATTCTCTGTGGGTTCCTGGACATTAACAGCAAATATCTGAGATAATCAGAAAAAGATCAAACCCTTTGCTTAAGGGTAACCTTCTTTGTCCTCTACACACCTGGCGATTCAAATCTCAACACCATGAGAAATCATCATCAAGATTTGTTTCAACTTAACTGCAGCCTTAGGCCATGTCAGGGGGTCTTGATTTTTCTCAATGATTCCCTTGTCCCCAAGCTCATTAGGGTCTACCCCTTAGAGCTCTTTCTCTACTCTTCTGCTATCTTTATTGATGGGTTCTCCATTTCCCCTAATTTTGTTTTGCCTCTCTTAGCTTTTTCCTCTGCCTCACTTAATATTTGCATTGTTAGAAATTCCCTCTGACCTTCCTATATGGCTAGGAGACAGTATTACACTAGAGGGAAACTTTCAACAGGCCAACAGTTGCTTTAGCAGTCTAATGCTCGAATCCCCCACTGTCACTTTGGTGAGAAATGTTTTGATAGCCATGTACAGGAACTTATTGGCTCCTGAATGTACCCCTCCTCAATCCTCACCTCCTCCTCTCCTCACCTCCTAACGGTTGATTGGCTGTCACCCTACTGCTACTCCTTTAGATGGCACCTTACTGCTACTAATTTTCGCAGGATATTGCGATATACATTATCTACCATATACTCCCTACTCCTCTATCAGCCTACTGACTTCCTTCAGCTTGATCACTTTTGCCTACATGTGCAAAGGGCCCTAATTGCCCCTGCACCCTATAGTATCCCTCAGGATTAGTAGAATATGAGATGTTGTGCCATTGGCCAGGTCAATAGTTCATGTTATGTTCTCCCTCAGGTGTTTTGATTCCTTTGCTGATATTAGTTCTTGTTCACAGTTGGATTTGTTCATTTCTGATGTCCCTTGTCTGTGGAGGTACAAGGTTTACTATCTTTTGGCAGATTTCAGTCCTGTTTCTTCTTGGTAGTTTTTTCTATCCAAAGTACAGAATGTTTGTTTGGTAAAGAGGGTGTTATTAGCTGCAGGAGTATAGGACAGACTGTGTTAGAGGTTTCTTTCTACCATACCTTCCGCTCTATTTAGTTTCTGTACCTTAAACAGTAATCAAATGCAATAATCAAAAATTCATAAAACTTGTAGTTAAGGGATATCCTATATCTGATCTTGTTACCCAGTAATTGATATCTCAACACTATAAGATATTATCACCACTAGTTCTAAACACGTTTCCACACACCCTTCACTCATTTTTTCCATTAATCTTAATGACTCCTTCTCCTTTTCCTAATTTTGTTTCTACACATTTAAATTATTTGTACTACCTTGCTTGTCATATGCACAGTAGGTAGCACCCAGCTTCTATATAGCCTGCAGATCTGCCTGCTATAGGAGGAAACTTTCTACAGGTGTATTGTTGCTTAGCATTTAGATGGTCGATCCTTCCACACTGTGTTTCTTGAGAACTGCCTAGATGGATATACTTATAGTTCCCTCCCGGGATATTGAGTCTACTCCTCTTTCTCATCTCCTTATCTCTCATCTCTTCGTAGTGTATCAGCTAGTACCCTACTGCTCCCCTCATTACAACCAGCACCTTACCTCTTTATCAATAGCTAGCACCCTACTTCCTCTTACTTTTCTAGCTCATATCTCATAAAATCCCCTCTGGTTAGACTCTAGCCCATAGTCCTAGCATCTTTAGTTATACTTAGTCCTTACCTAGTAATAGCTCTTTGACTTGTCTTAATGCTATCAGTTATTTCAGAATTCCCAGTTTATCTTAAACCAGCTAGTATCTTTATAGGTACCAAGTAGTAGTTAAACTTTCTTATTTATGTTAGTTTTCATCTTGGATTTTCCATACACTCTCTGGCTTTCTTCCTCTCTACTTTTATACAGTGGTCCTGTTAGCTAGATGGGTGTTATTTATTTAATTTTTTGGTCAAATGTCCAGTTAGGGGCAAAGCTCAAGGTCTTCAGAGTATTAGAGTTGGTCCATAGAGTGTCACGATTGGTGACCAAGCAAGGAAGGATTTCGCATGACTCATAGTTATGAGTCATAAGGTTGTTATATTTCGCACTATGACTCATTAGGAGTCATGGGGTTTCACATGATGCACAATAGTGCAAATCATTGTTATATTGTGATTGGTTGATTGTACGCACGACTTACACTAGTGAGTCATATGATGTAATGAGTTTGGCACATGACTCACATTACGAGTTATGGGTTTCGCACATGTGACCACTTTGGGGCACATGACTGGTTTTGCAAGTTGTGATTGGATTTGGAACGGTGTGCAGTTGACTCGTAGGGGTCAGCTGATGGATTTCATACTATGACTCAATATGAGTCATCGAGGTTAGGTGACTCATAGGGATGAGTTACCAAGATTAGGGTTGAGGGAAGAGTGCATATATAAGGACTCTAGGCGGCTTGTATCTAGGACTCTTCACGCAACCATCTAAGTTCTTTCCTATACAATGACTTTTCCTCTTTACCTCTCTACTCCTCTATTGGCATTGTGCGATAGGAACCATAGAGTTTGGCTATCCATATAACGTAGGCATAGGACTAAGAGCAATAGTGGAAACCCGCCTAGTACTACTCGTTGCAATAGTACTCCTACCCTGGTGGCGGAGATTAGCGCCACGCCCCATACCGGACTATAACAACGGCCCGGTCATATTCATCCAACCCAAAGAGAAGTAGTTACCTGTTGCAAGTCAGCTTACCGCATAGGATCGTAACATACAGATACAAAGGATTTTTTAGAATATGAAGTTTTTATTTTTACTATAGAAAGCCCTCTATGCAGGTTCTTATACCTTGACAAATAATATATGAGAAAATATATAAAAAAAACCAAAAGTTCTGTATTAAGAGATCATCAAGCAATAGAAAAAAGACCTTAGCATTGTAAAACCTGTTAAGAATACAGACAAACCCGCTATCTTCTGCTACCTAATATTCAATAAAGCTTTCCTACTGAATATCTGATTTTCTTAATAAGAACATAATCTTAGGCAATCTTCTAAGGCCCTATTTAGCATACTGTTGTTTGAAATAACCATAATTAAAAAGACATATTTTGAAGATTAGATTTAGACAAGATTTGGGACCAACCAATAAAAACTAGAGAAAGAAGATTATGTCGTGCAAAATATACTTTCATAATCTTTTTATATATCAGCTTATTGGCTTGTTTCTAATCTGATCTGAATCAAATCTTCAAAATATATTTTCAAATTACAGTGATTTGAAATAACCTTATACCAAATAGGGCCTACTTGTGCCAAGGTTGTAGCTCACCAGCTACAACCCCAGTTTCCAAGCATGCTCGCCACCTTGGGCACTTCAGAGGAGTGCCTGACAGCTTAACAATAATTTACACCTCAACAATATATTATACACATAATATTTTTATTTAAAAATAAAATAATTTTAAACTAGTTTGTCGTAAGCCTTCTTCATCTAGCTTTCCTAATCTTGACACATAAAGCTTTAATTATTCTCTTGCCCTGCTTTCTTGAATTCACTATCTTTTTCCAAAAACTTTTCTATTATTGAGAAGTGGTTTTCATTCTGCACTTGCCACCTTTTCTATTATACACTGTGTACAGCACAATACTTTTTGCACTTCTGGCAACTCTACAAGCTCCTTTTGTTTAATCATCACATATGTCCTTCAGGCATAAACTACCATACCTTTTGGACTATAGGTCAAGATATTGTTCTTGCAGTCCTTGCCTTATCTGATGCTGTTCTATTTGCTAAATCTTTAACAGTCTGCTCTTCCACAAGTGCTTACACTATACTCTACTTCAAAAGCATCCTTTGTTTTCACTGAAATATTGGAGATATATTAAAAGCAGATTGTTGTAGTTCAATCCCCAGTTTCTTGAGAGTAGGAATAGTAAAAAGAGTGGAAGGTAAACAATGAGCAGAATAAGATAAGGTAGTTTGTAGTATTTGAGCCTCTTGAGCTTCATGGAACCTTTGTAGAACTATATGTTGATTGTAGGGAATAAGACTAATTGTACCAAATGTTGATTGAATAGTGGACTCATACAAGGTTTGTTGCTGAATTGAGTGAATTGCAGTAAGGAACTTTACTTTACCAAATTGTGGATATCCTCTTCAGGGTACAGCCTCAATAGCTTCAGTATTGTATTGTTTATAGGTTTGAAAAACTAAAACGTCGAATGGTGGCAATATATGACAGTTATATGGAGGAAAGCAGTATAGAATTATCTAATATTGGGAATAATACTAAATAAACTCTCTTGTGCAATGTGACTCATATTCATCCAGAAACAGTAGTCAATAGGTACTAGTTTGTTTTAATGCAGAAAGCTTTTGGAAATATGCACTTCATTCTATTCTCAAATGGTCATTCAAATAGCCTCTCTTAGATGCAGCAATAGAGTAATGGTTAATATTGATTAACATATGATTTATCTCAGGTGAATGATTGTTACAAGTAATTTACCATAGAGTTTAATAGTATATATATACAGTAGCATTCTGATAGCTAATTTCATAGGATTTACCATAGTATATAAAATCATAGGCAAATTATTGATGAACTGTAAATTATTGTTAAGCTGCCAGTAACTCCTCTGGACTGCCCAAGGTTGCGAGTATGCAAGGAAACTGGGGTTGTGACTAGAGAGCCAAACCCTGGCATGAGTAATATATAATAAAAAACTATATGTAAATGTCTGAATTTGATCTTTTAACATCTAATCTTTTCTGTCTAATATGATTCTTTTGATAAACTAAATTATCACTTCTACATAATCTGGGTTTCTATCTTGATATTCCAACAATCATAGTAACAGAAGAAACAAACAGTTATACCTAGCTGAAGAAGTAAATGGAAATGCAGAAATATAGAAAAATAGTATATTACAATTGAATAACCTTTAAGATAATAGAAAATAAAAAGGAAAAGGTGTAAAGAGGAAAGGAAAATATAATAAATATGGAAAGGATAAAGGATGTAGGAGGGAGAATTCCGTAGATATAATAAGTATAATAGAATTTAAACTAAAATATGAAATAGTTTTTTAAAAAAAAAAAAACATAGATACTATAGTTCTATTACTACAACTAACTTGATATTGGATATTACATATTTGAAACTATACCTGATAAACACCACCATTTGGTTGTCCTTTCCTACTTGGTTCTGACTTCCTAACTGGATAGTATTTCCTTATATTGCTTGTTGTTTCTGTCTGCTTCCCCATACCCATTTAAGTATTATTATCCTCCTCCAATTTCTACGGAATTAGAATAGTTATAGAGATTTCTTGATAATACTTGTTTTCATACTATTTCTTGTTTTATTAATACCATCCTCTTACTTTACAACTCTATTTTCCAAATATGGCTATCATATGGGTGCATTTCAGTGAAAACTGGTAAACTTTACGATTACCACAATTCTGGCTTTTTAGTTCTTAAGAATTAGTATATGATAGAGTATCCTATGGCCAAATTGAAATATATTTAAATTTAAAATTTAAGAAGAAATTGATGCTCCACTATTATTTTGAAAATAATTCTAAAAATCTTTTATTTTACAGAAATATAGCTTACATAAAGATGGACCCATTATCAATCTTCTAAATAGTTTTAAGAGTGGAATTTGTGGTTATAGAAAATTGTCTCAGAAGTGAAGAACTTTACAATATTTAACAGATATTATAAAACTATACCAAGTATCGAAACACAACAAAACTCTTTAGTTATTAGGGGAAAAATTAACAAGGTTGGATTTCATATTTGGTTTAAAGTTGTTCATTTTATTTTCAAAAATTGGATCATAGTATAAGGCCTGAAATAGTTGTTCGATAATGTTACCTGGATAGTAGCTGATTTGGGTATTCAAGTTGAAGCTGAGAATATATTATCTAATCTAGTGAATATAGTCCAATCTCCTTTGACCACCTTCTGGAAAAGAGCTACATAGGCGTCCTTATGGCTCAAAAAACAAGCAAAAATCTTTTGATAATAGCTAAAACCTCTGTAAAACTTCATTTAGCCCAATAATAATCTTATGTTATAACTTTTGATATCAAAAGCCCTAATAATTAACCCCTATGATAATATTAAAGATGTAAAAATGCAAAGATTATGACATAACACAAAAATGATATAAATTAGGATTTGTGTTATCATATTCTGTCTTGTTCTAACTTAGGAATTATTGAGCTATTTCAAATTGTTTGTGAAAAAATATTTTTAGTATTTTCTTGAAATTCTTTTGATTGCTATTCAAACTAAAAGTGCCCTTAAGTTAAAAATTAAAAAACTGTAAGTTTACCATTATTCGCTGAAATGCACCCATATTATGCTTCCATTGTTTGCATATTATTTGAACTAAATATTTACAGTTTTATTAAGTTTTCTAACTACAATCTTATATATTTAAAGAGTCTATACTCCCATACCAATTCAAAATCTCACACCTTACTGGACCATAGTTGCAGAAGACTAGAGGAAGAACTACTTATCTTACAAAAAGTATCACAATTGAAGTATTACGACAACTGTAATCCATGTTATTTATTAGTATAATATTTAATTTGATATTAATGTATTATACACAGTTATGGGTTACCCCCTAGTAATGGGTCAATATCAAGCCACCTGTGATAACATTAAAACCTACAACTACCAACTCAATTTTGTATCTTATAATATGATATTGTTTATTTGTAATGAACTAGATGCACTAATTATCTCTATGGAAAATGATCACTATATATTTAAAGCTGTATTTGTGATACTCCAAAATTATCATTTATCACCCTAATGTCATATATGGCTTTAAAAGATAGGGGTTCAGAAATTGCCTCAGTTTAATTGATACTTATTAGGACATAGGGCTCCAGATACTGTAGGAGAATAAAATTCAGACCAAAGCATGTAGTATGCAAGTCAAGCTTTACCTTCTACTATTCCTGATTTGATTGCATCTTTGACTACTAGAACCCTACATTAGACATTTATATACTTGTTCACAAACACCTTTCTAAATCTAATTATCAATGTCTCTTAAGACACCAGAGAGAGAGAACATTATCCTAGCTGCTTTGCAGTAGGGGATTGGGTTTTCTGAGCTCTCCTTACATAATATTACCACTACCTTAAGCATTTCTAATACTACTCTCCAAAGTCGACTTCTACAAAGCACTATTACTACTCAAGGGGTTTATGAGCAATAATAACTTATTACTAATATTGAAGAGACTATCATAGTCGATAAAATATGGAGTGGAATGCCAGTGGCATTGCCCTGTACTGTAGACATGTTGTCGATATAGTATATTCGAGACAGAAGTCAAAAGGCGAAAAATACTAAAGTTAGAAAGCATTGGGTTGATTGAATGATCGCAAGGCAATGAGATACTCAATTCAAGGTTGGCAAGAGCTTAGACTAGCAGAATGCCCTGGCAGCAGATCGAGAAATCTTTAAAGAGTATTTCAATTTGTCTTATAGTCTCTATTGCAAATATTCTATAAAGCTTCAGCCTACTTAAAATGAAGATGAAAAAGGATTTGCTATAGGACTTGGTGGGGGTGGTACTATCCTATGCTATAGTGGAAGAAAAAATCTTAAGATAATGCAAGATGAAAAGTATACCTGAGTTACTGGAGTTAAGGTGATTTCTGGTAATAGCAAGGCAATATCCTCTAATATTATTTAATCCTGAAAGGTCCACTTGATAGACAATAATAGTAATATCAACTATCAGGGAGATACAAATACCTACTTTACATACTCTGAGGCTGGCTATATGATAAGTAAGCTTACTTTTGACTAGTTGGTGCAAATATTCAAACCAAAAATAAAGCCACAGTGTGGAATCAAGGAATACTGAATGCTTGTAATAGAGGGACATAGCTTCAATGTCAAGAACATCGCCACTATTGGTTCTTGTGTCAAGATGAACATCTCCCGGATCTCTCTGCCTGGTCATAGTACTCATTTCCTTACATCTTTGAACCTTGTAATCTTTTCCCCCTTGAGAATACTGATTGTAAACAGTTGGAAGATTTCCTCAGTTAGCATAGACCCAATTGGGCCATGAGGAACAGGGATATTTACACAATGTAATATAAGGCCAGAGTTGATGCACTCAGTGAGACCAAGGTCATATTAGCTAAGCAGGCTGCAGCATAGTACCATACAATCGACACCAAGTTCTAATAAGCTGAGGTCTACAAATAAACCATGGGCAGTCAAAATCGACAAATGAGCAACACCATAGTCTCTAGCCTATTATCAGCATGCACCCAGACCATCACTATTTTAGATAAGCTTAAAGAGGAAGCCAGGAAAGTCAATCTGGGGAATGAAAACCAGAATCTATTAACCTAAGCTATTGACCTATACAATAAGGAAAAAGCTTAAGTTGTTCTTGATACTGCAATGAATACATGACTCTAGGCTATCAAGCCCAGTCCGAATGACTCCCCTCTGATCAACTGTGGCCTCATACTCTAAACCTCCATCCTTGCTTGACTGTATAATAAGTGCAAAAGGTACAAGATTTACCAAAAGAAAGTGGCAGCAAAGAAAAGGCTTTCAAAGCAGCAAAAATTAGTTAAAATAAAACTGGATACAACCAAAAGAAAGTTAAGAGTACAGCAAAGTTCTGTGGAAATTATTGAGTTAGGGGGTGATGCAGATGAAGAGATGGACTGCAATGAGTTCAGTGAACTGCTTAGTATAAAATATCTTGTAATTGCAATTTTTGAAAGTTATAACTCAAAGTTTCTAGGATGAATGTCTCATTTCTTGGCACATGAGTAATAGTAATAGTTGTCTCCCATACTCCAATTCTAAAAAGGTCAACTACAAAGCAAGTTTAAGTTCTGATTTGAAGGAGGATAGTGATTTAATCTGGAGATATTACTTGAGGCCCATGATAGTGTAGTTGCTTTTATGGCAATTTCTTTTGTTTTTTTCATAAACATTGTACCACTATTAAAAGTCTCCCAGAAATAAAGTTTCAGGTAATCTTATACAAAACTGGGTTATTCATTGGAATTTTTGATGTTTTTACAAGTGGGTTGATATTCACCTATTGCTAGGTACAATACGTTAGCTGTCAAGAAAATATTTATTATGATATGTTAACTGTGTAAATTACAAAGGATTATTCATATCCTCCTTATTATTATTATGACATATTTGCTTTTTTGACCATCAAACCTGGAGTTGTATAGTGATAATCTCCTATCATTCTTTTATCACTTGTAATACCAATTCCTACACACAGGTTTACAGCACATAATTCACATAATATCTAAATCAAACCCTATGAAATTTAGGAGGATGTTTGGTTGGCAACTTGGGTAACTTAATCCCTTATAAAACATATTTGTAAAGTATTCAAACTGTTTTTGATAATAGAGGTGTCGCGAAATATATCTATGAACTAGTATAAGGTTAGAAAATATCAGTTAGGGTAAAATTCATAAAGTCCTATATATATATCAAAAATAAATATTAAAAAATTAATTAAAGCAATATATAATAGAATTGAAATAAAAAAATAAAGCTAAAATATCTAGAATCCAATAAGATCGATGAACCAATGAAAGTCTTTAAAAGATATTTTCTCTTTACAATATTTAATTGTATTTATTTCCGAAAAGCTTCAACCATCATCAATACTCCAATTCATTGTTTTCTTTTCAACTTTATACAAATCACAAAAAAACAATTCTCTTATAATAGACCTAAATCAATCTTTCTCCAATATCAAAGATTCAATAGTTATAGCATTTAGAGCAATTCAACTATATCATATCTTACATTCTTTCAAAATTACCTTTTACACTTAGGCCAACCTCTAGCTTGTCTGCTGTGGAAGACTGCTATTCTTACTCGTTTAGTGTATAATAATGAACTCCTCAACTCAACCCATAAGAATCTAATCCTATATTGCTTTCATATGCTCTTAGACACCTTCAAATCTCTTTGTCAACTGTTAGCAATAGAGAAATTACTTCAAGATAACCAGGATATAATGATTGAATACCAAGTTCATATATTTATATATATTGTTATAAGAGGAGTATTATACTAAATATACCAGGATCAATCCCAACATTCCTCCTAATCTATAAGCCCTATATTCAAACATGTATCCAAAGTAGTTTATGATATTAGCTATAAATATATTCAACTACCATCTTCCTCAAATATTAATCTAAGTAACAGTCCCAACAAAATCTATCAAAATCATAAGTTTTATCCTTTTTTAAAATATTGTACTAGTGATATCTCTTACAAATATGGGAAATGGTGAAAGAATTATGATGTAATAGCATGTAGAGACAGGAAGTTACTATATAACTTCAAATCATGCTGGTAAAAAGTAGTATAACCAGTAGAGCTGCTTAGTCTTGGTGAAAGAATATATACTTTATAATCCACTCAGATACAGAGTAGTACCTTGTTGATAATATGAAAGCATATTCACCTAGGTGCATTATATGTAAGAAAGATGGTCATCAAGAGCAATCAACTAATATTTCATATGATAGTCGAAAATGAGTAGCATCAACTTGAACCTTATTCTTTTATCAAAGAATTGAAGGCTATCTACTAGTGCAGTGCTTGATGACCTCAGATTAATAGATAGTTCAGGGATCATGAGACTGAGCAAGGTAGACATTTTCAGAATCTAACAGTGTTTGCACAGTTCTTGAGAAATGATAAAGTTAAAAATTCCCTTAGTTATATAATTCGGAAAGTCTATTACCACTCTCGTTTGCCTTGCCTTTGTCAGATTACATTCATTTGATTTGATTACTTTTATATTTGATTTTCCTAACACAGTCTGTAGATTCCAGCAGTCTGCTTATTGTATGCTTTGAAGGATAGGTAGGATTGTACCAGAGGAGTTCAGAGGAAGGTAACAGGTTATAGATACTGGTAGAAGGATAGAGGCAGTGATGTGGGAAAGCCCTAGGCTTTCCAGAACTCTAGCAGGGCTACAGTATTCTGGAAGAGGTATACTCACCAGTAGTGATTGTGGCTACAGGTGTCCTGAGCCTCAGCTCATGGTAGAAAGATTTCCGGTATTTAAGAGTTGTCTCCTGTCTAGCAGGCGATATCAGACTTGAGACAGATGCCTAAATAAAGAATTCACCAGGTTGAACAGTGATCCTATTGTTCCCCTTCACTCTATAAACTGTTCTTGTACTCACTCTCCTTATCTTTGCCTCTCAGCAGGTAACCCTTAGATGCTAAAGGGATAGTTAGCTACCTCTTGGGCTCTATAGTCTAACCATTCACACAGGCTAGGGCTTGTTACCAAAAGATACTTCAGTTATATAACTAACAAAAGTACAAGGACAAGTATATCGATTGTTAGTTATTGACCAGGGTTAAGGGTCATCCTGTGTCTCCTCAACACACCTTCTGATTGAAATCTCCATACTACGAGACATCATCACCACTTTCTTAAATCGTTTGTCTACCACCTCTGGCCTTACTATCGGGTAGGGACTTATCTTCCTCCTTCTCTCCTCTTCTAACCTATTTGGGTCTATCTCTTTGAGTCCATCCTCTCCTTCTTCCCATCCTTGTTGCTAGTTTCCTCCCCTTTCGCCCCTCTTGTCTGGCCTTACTTAGCTTGTATATTCTGCCACACTTAACATTTGCACAGTCAGCAACACCCTACCCTTATACAGTTGGGACACACACTTGAAGTAGGAGGAAACTCCCTACAAGCCTATGGTTGCTTTGCAGTCTAATGCTCAATTCCTCCACTTTCTGGTCCTTGAGAACTGCCTAAATGGGTACACACACAGTTTTGTCTCTGATAATTGTGTTTACCCTTCCTCCTCCTCTCCTCATCTCCCCTCTATTTATGGAGGATCAGCTAGCACCTCACTGCTCCCCCTCTATAAAGCAGGCACCTTACCGTCACGACAATAGCTGACACCCTACTGCTTTTCTTCTCCTCTCCTACTGATATCTAACTACCTCCCCTCTCCTGAGACTTTTGCTCACAGCCAATCTGCCATCTGTTACGCCTGGTCTTAGTATTGTACTGCCTCTTGGGTATGGGTTAATGCTGTTAGTTACCTTAGAATCCCTAGTCTATCTTTATACTGCTGGCGGCTTTATGGGAGCAAAGTAGTCACTAAAATTCTCCTTTTTTGTAGTAGTTTTCGCCAAGGATTTTCCTTATGCTTACCTGCTTTCCTACTTCCTACATTCTTCCTGTTATCTGTTAAGTGAGCTAGGGCTTGGTTTGTTTGTAAGCAAGATATGCAGTTAGGCTCATACCATAGAGTTCTGGCAGTGTGGGCTTTGATCCCGTGGGCAGAGAGGATGTTTCCTGATATTAAAGTTTTGTTTGTACCATTGCTAGCACTCTATGCAGCTTCTTGTACCTTAACAATGAATATATGAGATAATCAAAAAAAAATTAAAATGGTCAAACGGCCATAGTTAGGGGTAATCCTCCATCTGCATTATATGCACAGCAATTGAAATATCAACACCATCCGAAATTATCACTACCCCTTTGGGCAGGTTTCTAACCTACCTGACTCTGCTATGGAGTAGGGACTTACCTACCTCAACTCTCCTCACCTAAAACATTAGAGTCTGCGCCTTTGAGTCCATTCTCTACTTCTTTTCCTTCTTATTCATATTTTTATCTTCTTTCCCCAGTGTTGTTTTGTCTTGCCTAGCTTGTTTGCTCTGTCCTGCTTAACATTTGGAAAGTTGACAACATCCTACCTTCATATAGCTGGGAGACACATTTGTGGTAGTAGGCAACTCCCTGCAGTTCTACAGTCACATTTCAGTCCAATGGTAGATTCCTGAACTCTCTGTCCTTTGAGAACTGCCTGAATGGGTACCTACACAGTTCTATTTGTAATAATTCACTCTAACTCTTATTTTCATAACATTATCTCATCTCTCCTCACAATGGATCCCCTAGCACCCTACTTGTGTCTCTGTTCGAAGGAGGCACCTCCATATCTCATTGATGGCTGGCAACCTACTCCTTCTCTCATCTCCTACTCGTACTTCACTACCTCCCCTCTCCTCCGACACTTGTCAACACTCTACCTGTTTTCAGCTACACCTGGTCCTGGTATTACACTCCCTCTTGGCTTCTATTAATGCCGTCAGTAATCTCAGAATCCTAGGTCTATCTTATACCTACTAGCGCCTTCATGGGTGCAAAGCAGTAGCTAAATTTTCATTATTTGTAGTAGGTTTCATAAAGGGTTTTCCATATACTTTCCTAGTTTCCTAGTTTCTACTTTCTGCCTACTGTCCCTTTAGAGAGCTAGGAGTTTGGTAGTTTGTAGGTGAAATGTGCAGTGAGGATTATATCTCAGGATCCTGGCAATATTAGTTTTGATCCCTGAAGATGCAGAGGACGTTTTTTTGATATTAAGGTTTTGTTTTTGCCATAGTTAGTGCTTCATGCAGATTCATGTACCTAAACAATATATGAGAAAATCAACAAAAAACCCCCCCCACAAGATTGATTTAGTCTCCCCCAGGTATATTTTCTATAATTTCCTTATCTCAGACAGAAACTATAAGTTTACCTTAGGCCTTTAGATACAGCTTACTATATTCAGATCAAGGACTAGATTGTACAAAGAATCAGAACTGTTTACCAATATCCTGGATACAATATTGGACTTAATAGAAGCAGGTAGGTTTACCACCTACCCCTGTGCCAATTGCAAACAATATAGCCTCTCGTGATTGCAAAGAACTCTTCTCCTTTGAAACAACTTTTGGCAGACTACCAAACAGCCTCCCAAGGGTCAGAGTTCCCCCAATATTAGTATCCACAGTAGATGGGATACTTTCACAGATAATAAAGAATCTACATCCACCTGAGATGTACTTTACAAGGCTAGTGTATGTCAGACTACCTACAGTTAAAATAGTAGACAGCATATACTGCCAATCATTCTTTACAAAAGTGAAGTCATCTTCAACTGAGTACTATGTGTCAATAAAATTAGGAGCAAACTATACATAGGCGGAACATTTGTTAGAACTCTTCCCTGATTGTAAACAACCTAATAGATATAACAACTAAATATGCATACTTGTTCCAGTGAGAGCAGCAATCTGCCCTTAGATCTATATCACAAGATTGCCAATTCGGTATAGTTTTATTACCAGAGTTGTCCTCTTTTGAAACGGTTGAGGCAAGGTCAGAAAAGCTCTGTAGAAAGTGCTAATAAGTGATCAAGGTTCTCCAGTTACCTAAGTTAATTTATCCTGTTCAAGTCTCTTCTTAGTTGCTTGATAATCCTTAAAGTAAAGGTTTTTTTATTTTCATTATCTCATATATTCATTGTTATAGTACAAGAACCTAGATGTAGCACTAGCTTTGGTAAAAATAAAAGCATAATGTCAAGAAATATTCTCCACATCTCCAAGGATGAACAAAAGTACTTTCAGGATCCTCTGCTATGTGCCTAACCACACATCTCGTCTATAAACGAATAAACCCCTACCTGACTAAACAGACAATAAGGAGAAGGTAGGAAGCAGGAAACCATGAAAGCAGGTAAGTATAAGGAAATCCCTTCACGAAAACTGCTACAATCAATGAAAATTTAGCCCCTACTTTGACCCATACAGGTACTACCAAGTAGAAGATAGTCATAGAATTCTGAGATAACTGATGACATTAATACAAGCCCACAAGGCTGTGTGATCCTAGGACCAGGCATAACTGTAAGCAGTTTGATCTTAGGTAAGAGGCTAGGGAGAGGAGAAGTAGTAATGTATTAGCAAGAGAGGAGAAGAGCAGTAAGGTACTAGTTATTAAACTAGCACTAAGGAGCCAGCTTTTATGACAGGCAGCCGTAGGGTGGTAGCTGATTCATAGTGAGGAGCAGTGAGATGAGGGGAGGAGAGGGAGGGGTCACGATAATTATACTCTGAGGGAACTGTGTGTATATCCATCCAGGCAATTCTTAAAGAACACAAAGTAGAGAAATGGACTATTGCATTGCAAAGCGACCATAGGCCTATAGACAGTTTCCTCATAATACAAGTCTGTCTCCCAGGTGTATGTAGGTAAGTTATTGCCAACTGTGTAAAGGTTAAGCAAGGCAGAGCAAACAAGCTGAGTCCGGCAACCAAGAACTGAGGAAAGGAGCGGAATCTATCAACAAGGATGGAAAGCAGGAGACTATGAACATATAGGGGTAGACCCTAATGAGCTAGGAGAGGAGAGATAGAGGTAGTCAAGTCCCTAAGCGATGAGTAAGCCAGAAGGGGTGGGCTCCTACTTAGAAAACTAGGTAATGATTTCTCATAGTCTTGAGACTTCAATCACTGAATGTGTAGTGAATCTGGTGATATAGAGAAGACACAGGGTGATCCCTTAACTAGGAGTTTGATTTTGATATTTTTGGATTGTCTCACAGGATTACTATTTATGGTACAGAAACTTTTTGAAGTACCGGCTATGGCAGAAAGAAAGCTTATCCCTTAACTATGGGTTTGTTTTTTCTTTTTTTCTTTTTTTTTTTGATTATCTCATATATTCGCTGTTAATGTACAGAAACCTGCATGGAGTGCTAGCTATGGCATAAACGAAGCTTAATTCCAAACGTGCAAAACAAAAGAAATAACTAGACAAGTTCTCACCTAGTGATGACCATACCGTTACCGCGCCCAATAATGGCGACTAATTTAGAAAGTATAGAATCAAATGAAATCTAAAGAAATCATAAGTGCAAGGAAAGATATAGCAGGAAAGAAAAACCACTCAGTCTAAGTCATAGTCGGAGGAGGATGAGGCAAAGGTAGAAAAAACCGCCGGTATGGTGAATGGGAAGTTCGTGCGAGTAGCTCAGATGTATGAGGGGAGACCTAGGATCATGTCTAGGTCGGCCTAAAGTGGAGAGCCATGGCCTATCAAAGACAGCTTCGGAATGTAAAGCTGGCGTTCTTAGCACTAGGATGGGCAGTGGGAATTGCATACTCAAAGGTTTCATCCCCTGAGTCGCAGGAAGGACAGGTGGGAGAGCGATCGGCATAACTCCAAGAGGGTTGCGCGGCAAGATAGCTCTTTCCAGCATGCATCTGGTGTATTCTCCCAGCTGTAAAGCGGTCGAGGCCCATGAAGGCATGTGGGTGGAGGGAGGGCTTGTACTGGTTGTAAGATGAGGGTGGGGACAGGAGTGTCCAATCAGCAAGGAGGTCCTTTCTGCAGTCTTCCTTGATCAGTTTGTAGGAGACAGCACCTGTGATCGGAGAAGGGGGGGCAAAGACTGTACCTGGTAGGAGGTGGGAGTGTATCTGTGGGAGTTTAGAACCTTCCTGTATCACCTTGACTAAGAGGTAGCACATCTCATCGATGGGGAGGTGAGAGCGGACGGCGGGAATGGGCCTTGGTTGGTACAAGCGGAAGGGGCAGGAGGAGTCCCCTGCCCTAAAGTTGGAGAAAGTTGGAAATAATGGAGGCAACCGGGCTGCAGCTAGGTTGATCTCAGGAGGGGAGCAAACAAGCCTTAGTGCGGCCATACTGCGGCGATGGGGGAGGAGCGAGTTGAGAGGTAGGAGGCAAGCCACGCAGGCTAGGATGGATACTGGAGCCGATGAGAAGCAGTTGGTGACCCACTGTTGGACCTTGCTCCTAAAGACTTCCATTTTCCCCATCCTGGCAGGGTTGGGTATGAGGAGGTCAGCTCCATAGGAGAGGATAGGTAGGAGCAGGCCCATGGCCAGACTACGGTTTAGGTAGGGACTATGCTAATGCCAGGATGAGAGACTTCCCTTATGAGGCAAAGGCGCCTTGCGCAAGGGCTAGCCTTTTAAGAAAGTATTTGGAGGTTTCCATCAATGGTGAGAACCAGTATCCTAGCCAATGGACTATGGAAGAAGGGTGGAAGAGACTCCCATCGAGAGAGACAGAAGCCAGTGAGGAGTGAGATCGATTCCTTGGAGCGCGCCAGCGGATGAGTTCAGTTTTGGGAATGGAGAAGGACACACCTAGTGGGGTGGCCTTTCTGCAAAGGCAGGTATAGTAGTGTTGAAGAAGCTGTGTGTTCCTCTGGTATACCCAGACCCAACAGTAACAGTAAAATCATCAACATAGGAAAACATAATCCCCTTAGAGATAGATAAGGTAGGGAAGATACATAAATCAAAAATAACAAGGGAGAAATAGGGGAGCCCTGGGGGGCACCCACTTGAACAGGCAAGAAAATATTAGGAGAGCATAGAAAGATCAGGCGGCATTTGCGGTCAGTCAGAAAGGAATGAACCCAAGAATCCATATAGGGAGATACGCCTTTAGCGCGGAGTAGGGAAATTAAACAAGCAGAGGAAATATTATCAAAGCCTCCCTTCATGTCAAGGAAGAGGGTAGAGGTCTTGAAGCCTGCAAGCTGCAGTATGAGAACTTCATCTGTGAGGGCAGCTCATGCGTCAAACGTGGTGAGTCCCAGAAGTGAGCTGCATTGTTTGGGTGGATGAGGCCCACAGTGCGGGCCATTAGCGATAGGCGGGTTACCATTATCTATTACAGAATCTTGGAGATAGTTTCTAGGAGGACAATAACCCGAAAGGAGGAGGGGGAGTTGTAGTCAGATTTGCCAGGCTTGGAGAGGACAATGCCGTTGGCTTTTTTAAGGGAGGGGGGGTGGAAGCCATAGGTCAGCAGGGGACCTAGGAGGGAGGTGATGAAGGTGGGGTTGATGTTGTTGATCCTGTTCCATACGCTATAGGGGATAAGGACAGGCCCGGGGGCTGAGGTGTTGGAGGACCTGTGAAGGGCAAGGGAGACTTCCGGTTTCTGAAGTGTCAAGAAATCCACGAAAGGTCGCAGGATCGATGGCAAGGGTTGGAGGTCTATTAGAGGGAAAAAATGATGCAAGAGGGAAGTATTGACTTCGACGGGTGTTGTGGCATTAGGAAAGGAGGGGAACCGGTCAGGGGGGCGTCCACTAGCGATCCTGCAGGCAGCACAAACCGATTTGAAGTCCAAGGAAGCAAGGAAAGAATTCCAGTATGATGCCATTGCCTTTTTTATGGTATTGATATAGGCAAGGCGGGAGGCACGGGCTCTGTCAGAGAGAGTGGTGGAGGGGGACTTGCGTGATATTCTTGCCTCTCTATTGAAAGCTTGGCGGACCTGTGATAGTTCAGTTGTCTACTATGACTTTGACCTGAAGCAAGAAGGTTTATTTGGTGTGTGTAGGGCTAGGAGGGAAGTAAGGGTGCCCAGGTGGCGGTCGAACCAAGCACTAAGTAACTTTGAGGTCAGGAGCTAGGGAGGAGGTGGGCCCGGTAGACCCTTGATAAGAGGAGAGAGTATCTGCCAATCCGTTCTGGTCCAGATAGGGGTGGGGTCAGACTGGTGTTGGAAAGGTGTGGAGTGGGTGATTGTGATTGGGACATGGTCAGAGCCAGTCAGTAGGAGGGTGACACCCCATGAGCTAACAAAGGGGGTAAAGGAGGGATTTGCGAAGGCAAGGTCTAAGACTCCAGTTCTGGATGTGCCATCAAAGGGAAACCAGGAAAATAAACCTGGTGTGTTCAAAATTGAGGAGCCTAGCTCAGACGCCAGGTCAAAATATGGGGGAGAAAGATTAAATTCACTATCAGAAAGGACCCTTAGAGGGTCGGAAAGAGGATGAAGGAGGTTCAGATCCCCAACCTGTATGGTGGGGAAAGCATGTTCCCTAAACAAGGATGATGGGGTGATTGTGCGCAGGTGGGATAAGTGCACGGAGGGGGAGTATGCATTGCTAACACAAAAAACCCGATGCTCAGTATATAACAGGCATGAGGGGGACTGAATATCAATTGTAATAAAGTCTAGTCGGTCGAAAAAAAACGTTATTAATACAAAAACTGGCAAGAAATCAAGGAGAGGATAAACGGCAACCCTAGGTTTGGCACCATTAGTAGTAGGTTGGGAAACTGATTTTTAAGAGGAAAATATTGGTAGTCGCCCCCTAAAGACTGGAGGATCCTGGAGGGCGACCAAGTGTTAAGGGGTTGGCATAGCCTTGAGGCTATTGAATAAGGAAAGAAACACATTCCAGCTCCCAAGGCAGTTGTGCTAAATGAGGGTTAGGGTAGTGCCTGTCACCTGCATTTTGGAAGGGCAGTCCAGTGCAGGACTTATTGGCGGAGGAAGTCCGATGGGCCGGGCAGGAGTGGAGAACTGAAGAGCCAGGTGGGGACTGGTGCAACAGATTTGGGGTGAGGGTCAGCTGGAGCGCCAGTTGGTGGGACTGGTAGTAGGGGGGTTCTAAGATCCATGGCGGCAGTGTTGGGGGCCGAAGTCCAGGGCGGGTTGGGTAGGTTGGGTGGATCCTAGTCCATGACATCGTTTAGACCTTGTGCATGCTCAGGCTCAGAGGGGGCATCATCATTCAGTGGGAGGGAGAGGGCGGGAAGGGCAGGAATGGTCTGTGGCAGGGTGGGCTCCAGCACAATGAGAGCACATGAGGTGGGAGGCGGGACAACATCCAGCAAATACCTTAACTATGGGAGCCGCTCACTATTTATACACTTTTCCAGTACTTACTTTGGCCATATTACTGCTGTATCTTTTCAATTTCATCTTTTATCAAGAACTATGTTTGCAAAGTTTGAGTCTGAAAGATTTCCACCCCACTTAGTCAAATTATCCCCTGAACTATTTATTAATCTCAGGGTGTCAAACACTCTTACAGTATATAAATTTTAATTCATTTGCCAAATAATCTAAGTAAAGGTTGATGCAGCCTATTTGCCAACAATTTGCAAAATGGCACTTAATGACTCTGGATAACTATCTTTCCCGCATTTAATGCACTCATTTGTCTATATATTCAAATTATCAAGAATCTAGTACTTAGTCTTTTATTCAATTTGTAGAGTCTATAATCTGTCACAAATCGTGACTTAGCAATATGGAACGTTTCACATGACTCACGATTTGTGAGA